>PVHP010018739.1:0-32610 GCA_004024765.1 Zapus hudsonius
CTATTCCACACCACCCTGACATAAACAGGGTTCTGGGCTTCTCACTCCTTCCACACACCTTTGACTGCTCAACACAGGGTCAAGCCTGGGGTAGCCCTAACAATGACCCCACCCCAAAACCCACAAAGGTGAGTAACAGTTATGTTTTCATTCCTGGGACAAACCCCCCGACCAGAAGCAGCTTATGGAAGGAAAGAGTTTATTTCTGGTTCACAGTTTCTAGAAAGCCAAAAGGGGTAAGTCTTTCAGGGAAGTTTCATCATGGAGGGGAAAACACGGTAGGAGCAAACAGCCAGGTATCATATCTAGACAATAGCAGGAAGTAGCATAAGCAAGTACTGCTGGGATAGAGCATCCAGAGGCCGGCCCCAGTGACACCCTTCCTCCAGCAAGGCTCCACAGCCTTTCCAAACAGTTCATCCACTGGGGATTAAGCATTCAAACCCATGACGAGGCCATGGGAGACACTTCATATCCAAACTGCCCAGTGAGGCGGCTGGCACGTTAGTACATGGACCCATTGTCCTGATTTCTCTAGATCTGCCTCAGAGACCTCAATACACTGCTGAAGTGAGCCAGAAGTACTATTGACCAAGTTGGCACAAAACCATGTGTAGGGCATCTACCACTGCCTTGTGGACTGAATGCCTGTATGCCTGAATGCCAATGCAGCAGCGTTTGATGACAGATAGGACCTTTGGAATCAACTGAAGTGAGATTGTGTGTGTGTGTGTGTGTGTGTGTGTGTATTATGGATATGTGGGGGGTCATGATGGAGTTAGTGCCTTTGTCAGAAGAGACTTCAAGGTTTGTTCTTTGACTCTCTGATACAGAAGGTGGCCATCTACAAACCAAAAAGGGGGTCCTCAGAAGGAGCTAGACATGTGTGACCTCAGGGACTGTGGGAATCAATGCCTGCGTCTAAACCCTTGGTCTATGTTCTTCTGTTTTGGCATTCCACACTGACTGAGGCAACTAGCATGGATGTCTGCAGGCAGCACATCCAGGGGTGGTTTCTACATGAAGATGTGGGCAGATTCAGGTCTGGCCTGGAAGAGGAAAGTGTGCCCTGTCTTAGGGCAATGTAACCATCTTGTCAGCGTTCCACGGGGGAGACAGAAGAAATCAGACGCATTGTGATTGCAGCACATTTTCTTCAGCTGAATATTAATATGAAGTATGAGAAGTGGGTGAGCGCGTGCCAAGACGAGGTTATTAATGAGACAATACTCCGCAGCTGTGTGGTACTTTTCATCCGAGATGAGGTTTACAAAACCAAACCTGCAAAAAACAAATCTGCATGACTGCCACCTGCACTTTAAAGATGAAGAAGAAATCAGATAAAGACGCAAGAAAGCAGAAGGGAGATTTCCAAGGTCACCATCAAGGGAACAGAAGAGCTGGAAATAGCATTCAAGTACCTCCTTCCCCCACTGCAGCCTGGTCCTTCCTCTTTAGCAATGCTCAGTGGCACATAGGGGACAAAATGTGAAGTCCTCAGCTCCAGCTTTCTGCTCTAAGGGCCAATGGCCCTAAAATTTCTTGGAACAATGCCCAAATGTTTCTTTCTTCTTTGGGTAATGGTCATATCTGTGTTCCTAAGAGTGAAGAGGCGAGAAGGTAGAGGGGGCAGAGCCTTGCCGACAAGCCTGGTGCCATCTCAGCCTATGGTGGTGGAAGGTGATCCTGGCGCCAACCACGCTGGCAGCCATTGGATAACTTGCCCAATACTTCACCCTTAGGATTTTTCTTCTTGTCTTGACTAACTCGAAAGCTTTAGGGCACAAGGAAAAAATAGGAGAGTCGCATTATCACCTGCTTGCTTAAATCTTAAATGTCCAGGTGTTAAGGACTCAACTGTGTCTCTCCAATAACATGTTGGCATTGTGTAGAAAGCTCCCCAGCCTTTTGACAAACAGGTCCCTTGCATGTGTGATTAGCTAAGATGAGGTCAGGCTGGATCCTAGTTCCGAATAATGGTGCCTTTATAAGGTGAGAGGCACACAGTGAGAAAATGCTATGCAAGGACACTGACAGGGCCACAAGCCATGCTGAGGAACACAGAGGGATGCCAAGGGATACCAGAGAACACGGAGAGAAGCCGAGAGACACCATGTGTGATGGTGAAGTTTTGTTGTCAACTTGACCTGTTTAGCAATCCGCAGTAATCTTGAGTGTTGTGTAGCAGATTTCCTCTAAATTGAAGAGAGAAATGAGGCTCAGGGAATTCTGGAAGTCATGTTAGCTAGAAACAAACATTGCTTCCTGAGAGGGCAGTGCAGGAAGGAAATTCCAGAGACCCAGGAAGTCAACAAGTCTGGGAAAGGTTGCAAGATGACACCCTAAAGGGAAAGGAAATCTCTCTCTTCCCCCTGTCTGTTTGCTGGTGTGTATGTGTGGTGTTGGTGATGGCTTCTTTCTCACTCTGCTTCGACCTGTGAAAGGGGGCCAGACTCTTTCACCATTATGGAACTTCCCCTGGATCTGTACCTTCAATAAATCTTTTCCTCCCATAAACTGTACCTGGTGTAGAGTTCATCCTAGCAGCATGTGGCTGACTGTGACGGTTTTGGTACCAGGACCTGGGGTGATATTGATGAGATGAATCTGACCATTTAGATTTTGGTCTTCTGGAACTTGTGTGCTGAAAGAATGGACATGGATTTGCTACTGGCAACTAAAGACACCTTCCAGGGTAGTAAGCCATGTTTTATGGACTATTCTGGATAGAATTTGAGAAATACTAAGTGCATTTGGAGGCTTGGCTTATGAACTTTCTAAGAGGAAGGAGAGACTGCAGAGAACTTTATTGGAGCTGCATTACTGAAAACTAGGGTTGGATGTGTTCTCCTGACCATGCTCAGAGTTTGAACAAGGTTGAATTTAAGTAACGGACTGATGTACTTGGCTAATGATATTGAACTGAGAATTTTAAGACTTAAAGTTAGAAAAACTCAAAACAAGTTTAAAACTTACTGACACTGAGACTAATAAAATATGCTATTGTTAAAGAGATATTACCATAATGGAAGATGGCCCAACTACTTTACATTAAAATAATGGAGAGATGCCTGTGGTATTTCCACCCAGGAAGGACTGAATGGTAGACTGCAAAGGAGATACCTGAAAGGAAGGAACCTGCTCTTCAAGATCATGATTTATTTCATCTCTGAATTAACAACATGGCTGTGTCCTGCATACCTCGTATTGTTTTTGGAAGCATGAGAAATGTAAGCATGGAGTGGGTCGTGAAGTGCACATGGTTCCAGAAGTCACTGCTGAGATATGGAAATGGAACAGGGCATGAATTCACTGATTGGCAAATGAAGCCATTGGAGGATGGACTGTGGTTTGCAAAGGAGACCCAAAGATATTTTGGATATACCAGGACTGTGCAATGGGCTACCATGGAGCACTGTTGGCTCGGGATGGAAATTATTCCCAACTACGCAGCCAAGCTGGAGGGGTGGAATTGGAAAATCCAGAGACTGTCAGTCACTGGTTGTGATGTCAGACTTGAACTGCAGATATTTGGTGTCTGCCTAAGGGTTATTGAGTCTGCATTGGTTCAGTCTCTCTTTGTTTGCCTCATAGTAATTTGACATGTTTATTTTGTGCCATTATATGTTAACAACATGTAACTTGTTTTGATTTTACAGAATTCATAACTAAGGAACCTTGCCTTGAGTTTGGGGAGAAATTCTGCATTTCAGATTGTACATGGGATAGTTACATCATGTTAGTGGAATTGTGATCTTGTTACTGGGTCCATTTGGAAATTAAGTATGATGTTAAGCTTGATGTCAAGTTGACAAGGGGTGTATTTGTGGTCACTAAGTTTTGTTGTCAATTTGACCTGCTAGCAATCCACAGTAATCTTGGGTGTTGTATAATAGATTTCCTCTGAATTCAAGAGAGAAAGGAGGCTCAGGGGATTCAGGAAGTCATGTTAGCTAGAAACAAATATCCCTTCCTGGGAGGGCAGTGCAGGAAGGAAATTCTAGAGACTCAGGAAGTCAACAAATCTTGGGAAGGGTTGCAAGACCCCACCCTCACACTAAGGCTCTATAAAGTGGAAAGAAATCTATCTTTCCCGCATGTTTGCTGGTGTGTGTGTGTGTGTGTGTGTGTGTGTGTGTGTGTGTGTGTGGTGTTGGTGATGGCCTCTCTGTCTCTCTCTACCTCTCTCTCTCTCTGTTTGGACCTGTGAAGAGGGGCCAGTCACTTTTGCCTTTATGGGACTTTCTCTGGTTCTGTGGCTTCAATAAATCCTTTCCTCCCACTAACTGTGCCTGGTTTGGAGGCTCATCCCAGAGGTGTGTGGCTGACTAGGACACCATGGAGGGGGGGACACTGAGAGGTAGCAAAGGATGTCAAGGGATGTTAAGGGACATGAAGAACAGATAGCCACTGGCAAAGGTGCTGAAGGATCTTCTCTGGAGCCTTTGGAGAGGGGTGCCATTCAAAACTGGACATCAGACCTTTCGAGAGCTGGTTGCTGTCAAAGTCCCTTCATCCTAAAGCCTGAGGCCCAAGTGAAGAACAGCAATGCTAAGTATGAGCTGAAATGACCACAGGATTCCCAGGACCCTGGACCTGACAGAGAGGGGACACAAGAGTTGCTCTGAGGACCTGATAGAGAGGGACCATGAGAGTTGCTCTGAGGACTTGTGTAAGCAGCAGTAGACATGACCAGTTACCAGGTGTGTGGGCATTGCATACAAGGTGACCACATCCCAGGACCAGCAGAAAATGTAGTGACCCTGGGAAGTCCAATATGGTGAGAAGGGAGAGAAAGGAGGAAGCATGGCCCACAGTAGACATTTCTATAAGGTTTAAGATCAGGAAAATGCTGTATCTCTGCTGCTTATAGCTGGTGGCCTTGAGGAAATCAGCTGTCTTTTCTGAGGCTCTGTATGCTTGCAGATAAGTGGAGGTCTCAGGGTTAACTTTAGAGGACTGAGTATTTTGTGCCAGGTAGTTTCTTCCCTCACGCAGCCAACTCCACACTCCTCACAGTCACTCAAGCACTTCCCAGTCTCCAGCCACAGAACATTCCTGCTCCCTGAACCTTCCCTCTCCTTCACCTGCTAGCCGCTGGCAGATTCCAGAGCAGCCTCAGCATGAGCTGGAGTTCCAACCTTGCCCACAGCAGCAGAGTCAGCCCCCCCCAGCCCCCTGTGCCTAATGTGTGCCTGAGCTTGTTGTCATTTGTGTACATGTGTCCCCTGCAGGGCTGAGCCCACCACCACACCCCAGGGATTCGGGTGGATTAGGTGCACATGCCTCCTGGCACACAGAATGTTCTGTACATGAGAATAGCAGAGGAGCATTGCTGTGGTGGCCTATCTTGGTGGGTTTTGAAATCACCTTAGTGACACATCTCTGGACTTGTCTGTGAGGGTGTTTCCAGAAAAGTATAACTGAGAAGGGAAAACCCACCCTGAAAGTAGGTAATATAATTCTATGGGTTGAGGTCCTAGACTGAATATAAAGAAGAAAGCAAGCTGACCCCCAGCATCCCCCCTCTCTGCTTCCAACCTGCAGATGTGATGTGACCAGCCATCTCCCACTCCCACCCCCATACCTTCACCATCATGATGGACTGTGTCCCTTCAAACTGTGAGCCAAAATAAGCCCTTCCTCCCTTAAGTTACCTTTGCTGTGTGTTTTGTCACAGCAATGAGAGAATTACTAATACATTTTGCTGAGAACGGGTTCACATGGAACCACGTGACAAGAGGTGATAAGAGACAAGCCGTAAGACAAACCTGGGCTGGGTCAAGGGAGGTCTCGCCATTCAGGGAGTCCTGCACGTCTATTGAATCCAGAGGCTCACAAGTAAGGCTCTACTTTAAAGGGACTGTTTCAAAACACTTGTCATGAGGTCATCCTCTCTGGTGGGAGTTTGTGTCTCATTTTCAGGGGCCTCTAGCGCATCCCAGATTGAGACCTACCATTGAGAAAAGGATGCGTTAGGCCAGAGGAGAAGGTAGAGCAGCTACTGCCCATCACCTGGCTGGGAGCTCATCACTGTCCCCTGGAACAGAGGCCCCTGAGGGTCTCCCTGGCAAGACAGTTAGTCAGGCACTGAGGAGAGAAGCCTAAAGTGCATGGCTGCCATGCTGTCCACCAGATGGAACCTGCATCTCCTCCCTGCTCAGGAGGAGCTGCTGAGTTGTGGAAGGCGCTAACTTCCCAGGGATTATTGCAGCAACTATATTGCATCTCACATCTCTCCTGGATAGCATGCTCTTCTCAGAGGTCAAGTTCAGGCTCTGGGTATCTGGAGAAGTCCCCCTTGTGATGAAGCTGGAGGTCTCCAGCTGCAGAGCCTATGGTCGCTGACGGGCGTGGGCCATCCCTGACTTTCTGAGTTGGGACAGGGATGGGCTCAGAGAGCACTGGCCTAGGAGCTCTGGTGGCACCAGCTTTCACAAACCAAGACAATGCCTGCCACAGGAGACAGCTCTGTGCTGCCCAAGCAGGTAAATTGAGGGTTGCTGCTGACACTCTAGAGAGGCCTTCACTGAACAAAGGGAGCGTCACAGGACTGAAGGCTGCTCTAAGCCCTGTCTCCAAGTGCAGCTAATCACTTGTGTGGTGATCATTAATGCTTCAGTAGAAAGGCAGAGAAGGGAGACTTTAAAACTAAAGTGGAGAATCAGTCAAGAAAGAAAGAGCAAACTGAAATGTCGGGGTTCGATTTGCATAAAACCCACAGACATAAAGTCTGTAATGTTTACTCAGACAAAAAGCCTTAAGTTTTGTTAACAACATGGTGAATCCTCACAAGCTGATGAGGTCACGCTAAGGTTTAGCACCCTTTGGAAAGTGGTTAGGGTTTCATCCCAGGACCCCGTGCCCTTGCAGAGTGGACTGCCTGGTTCTTTGAGACTCACACTGGTGTTCCGGACTTTCCAAGGTAACTAGCAGCCCAGGATGGTCTGTGTTGACTCTAATAGCCTGAATTAGGGATGCAGGTGGGACAGGCTTTTCAGAAAGTTCTAATTACTTCTTGGCCAGTGAAAACATACCAAGGCCCTCGCTAACACAAATCACATAGGGTCACTTTGGGGGATGTTTTAGTATCCATATGATGGAAATTGTCACCATGTTGCTTTATTATTTTGCTTATTTTTGTTGCTATTGTTTATACTTCATGTGGATTGCCTTAGGTTAATGGCACGTCTTGGCAAACGGTATGCAGCCTGCATGTCTCGTTTAGAGCTATGACCCCTAAGTTCTTCACCATTTTCTTCCCATTTTCATGTGGGGATAACTGCTTACCTGTCCCTTCCTTTTCAGATTTTCTCATCACTTTGTTAGAAAGGTATTTTTTAAGCAATATGTAATTGGGTATTCTTAACACATCCTGACAATCTCTGAGTTTAATTGGGAAATTTATCCATTCACATTTAGCATAATAATTGATAGGCTGGATTTTTGTCCCTCTATCTTATTGTATAGTTACTACTTGTATTTTTCCCTTCACTTTGGATAGTCTGATCTAGCTAACATTTATTCCTATATTTTCTCTGTTAATTTGGCATTTCTGCACTTTCCCTTGTAACTCCACTCCTAATCCTCACACTTGTGACTCAGACAAGTGTGGCTCAAGAAAAATGGTGAAGAACTTAGGGGTCATAGCTCTAAACAAGACATGCAGGCTGCATACGGTTTGCCAAAATACACCATGAACCTGAATGTGCCGATCCACATGAAGAAAAAAATAGCAACAAAAATCAGCAATGTGTCTGAAGCAAAGCACTTTTTAAAATACTTTATTTGAGAAAGAGAGAGAATATGGGTGTGCCAAGGCCCTTTGCCTTTGCAAATGAACTCTAAACACCTGTTTCACTTTGTACATCTGGCCTTATGTGGGTACTGGGGAATCGAACCTGGGCTGGCAGGCTTTGCTAGCCTTTAACCACGAAGCCATTTCCCCAGGCCATCAGTCACATTTTTAAAACTATTAAATAAAACTAGGGCTTTGTTTCCTCACACTTCCCTTCAAACAAAGCAAACATGATAAAAAGAGTTTGGCTCTTGAAGTTGGCAACAGGTACAAGGTTGACACAAGTTTATTCTATTCTTATCATTCTTTAAGCAGAGATTTATATATAATCTAATATTAATAAAGACAAAATAATACTTTTAGCCAACTAAAAACAATATAACTGCTATTGATACCTTTATAGTGGTCAATATCCTCACAAATCTAAGTATCTGTCTTCCCATCAGATTCTACTTGGAGCATTAATAAAGCTCCTCCCAATCCAATCACTGTACGTGTGTGTGTGTGTGTGTGTGTGTGCGTGTGATGGGTGTGCTGTACACCCATGGGGAGCCAGTGGTGTGTGTGGCTGTAAACATGACTTCCTGTGTGTGAAAGCTTGATGCACATTCAGCTCACTGTCTCCAGCCGTCTCTGTCCCTGCCTGGGCTGGCTTTGTCTCAACCTCACATTCGGCCCCATGAGACGAACTTCAGGGCAGCAGCCTGCTGCTCTGGTACAAACCTGCTAAATGTGCTTTTAATTTAGTTGACCTGACATGTTGGACTGTGTTTCCTGGGCTCCCACCCAGTTGGGGATTTCTGTCCTCAGAATCCAGATTTTAGATAAAGTCTCTCAAGAAAGCTCCACTTTGAGACTATTGCTTGAAAAGTGGTGGGAATACAAACTTGCACGAAATCAGACTTCTTTCTTGGGACCTAGGCTAGAAGAATTTAAGGTCTAACTGCTCGAATAAGCTAAGGGGTCCCAGACATGGGACCTAGAGGCTAAGCCAGGAAGTCCTAAGAACCTGGTGGGTCATGGAATCACCACATGACTGACCTCTAGCCCTCACAGTGTCCATGGGTTAGGGACAGTAGACACCCTAACCCAGACTCCCTTCTACTCTTACTGACAGGAGACCAGAGGCACAGGATGCCACCTGTGTCTGTCACCTTGTCTCTTGGTGCTTCAGCTTCCTAGATGGTCAAAGGGCTCTCTTTTACCAAAAGTGACTTTGGAGATCTGACAAATGTCAATGACAAAAGTCTCTGCCCCAATAGGAACACAATGGAAAATGAAGCAGATATTGGTGCCAGGGAAGCTCAAAGGGAACACGACTTTCTCATGTTTTCTTTCACCAGACTTTTCCAGAATTGTTTCTTTAGAACTGGGAACATGTGAGGGCTTCTGGCATCTTCAGGTGAGAACTGCGGGCAGCTTGGAGGCAGGGTGGGGAGACGGAGAGGAGTGGTTGGGTGAGATGCGGCAGGGTGGCAAAGGGGAAGAGGCTCTGGGATCCCCTCCCTCCCCTTCTCAATGCCCTGGAATGCAAACACTGCAGTTCTTTTCATAACTCATCATTCTCTCAGCCCAGTGACAGGAGTGCTGGTGTGTGGGCATGCGCGGGAGATTGCACCCCTCGAGACTGCACCGCCTGAAGGTGCGACTGTCTCAACCAGGTCCAGCTCAGGGCTGCCTCCTGGGATGTGGGCAGGGCCCCAGGCTCACTCCCTGGGCCTCCTCGAGCCATGGGCGGCCAGGGGGAGTGTCCCTTGCTGTCATGGTCCAGGTTTGCTCAGAACAAAGCACGCAGACCACGGTCAAAGGTTAATGTGGGCCTTACTCCCACGCCAGAGAGAGTAGGGAGAGTCACGGGGCGCTGGCATGGCTCACGGTGTGGCCTCTGACAGCCTGGCATCTGGTCAAGCTGCTACCTGCCCCATGCTCTGCTTGGGGCAAGCCCACTCCTTCTGTCACCTCAGGGCCTGTCTGCTCTCTCTGTGCCAATCACACACACCAGCAGAATCAAGCCTTGGTGCTAGCACACTCCCCTGGGTCCTCCACTCAAGTGTCCCCAAGACTCCAGCCACTGAAGGGTCACTGTTTCCCTGCCTAGTCCATGCTCTGACTACGCAGGTGACTCTCGCCTACAAGAGCAGCACCTGAAACTAGCTGTCCTGGGGTGAGCAAAGAACTAAATGCCCGGCTCCTGCTTGTTGTATGGTTACTGTTTCAGTGCCAGGCCTCCTGCATGCCCTGAGCCAAGCCCCCGCCATGTTTAGTACTTTTAATTAGACGATCCGCCCAAGCATTGCTCCTGGCCCAGGCCGCTCACACCTGCTCCTTCTGGGGTGCTCACTCCTGGTGTCCACTCCCAGAAAGCCAGGAGATTGCAGCAAGCACCTCAGACCAGCCACTTGCAGGAGAATGAGAGAACATTCCAGCAACTCTAACCCCAAAGCCACCCCCAGCATAGCTTCCTTCAGTCTCTGCACAAGACAATGTCACCAGTTTTTGAAACACACGCCCAGTGTGAGTAAGGCCCATCCCATTGCCCTGTGACTTCAATCACAGGGACAAGTCACTCTGCAAACTGCCTCACCTGCCCGTGATCAGGGGAATTCCTTCCATGGACATGGTGGAAGGTCCCTGGCTTTCAAAAGTGAGTTTCCATGGTAATGAAAACCTGACAGACGGTTCACAGTTCAGCTCGGCTCAGGACCCACTGCACCACCAACCCCGTTTGTGCAATGGGCATCGTGGCGCCGGGGGAAACCAAGGCTGCGCTCAGACCCACCGCCTGGGACCCGCCTGCTGCACATCCTTGAAATTAAAATCCGAGTTTGACACTCTTCAAACTAAAGGAGGCGGGCGGCCAGGCCCTGGAGAAACGTGGGAGGGAAAGGAGAGCGGCTGGCGGCAGGGAAGGAGGCAAGTGTGTGCGACCCGCCAGCCGGCTGGAACTCCCAGGTTGGTCAGGACGAGGCTGGCGGCTGTGCCTCCCCCGATCCGGGTGGCTTTTGTTTGTGATGCTTAATTACACGGCTCGGTCCAAACGGAGGACGCAATTTATAGATTCCTGCTTCTCGGGGAGGAAGCAGAAAGTGATCTATTTGCAGCAGATAGATATTTTTTCAGGCCCTTTAGGAGACACCCAGCCCCCCTCCGTTGCAGGCTGTAAAATAAGAAAACTATTACCCAGCCGGCGACAATGGGCTCCCACCGAGCTTTTCTGCGCAGCCCGCAGCTGCAGCGAAAGTGGAAACTCAGCCGCAGGGAGACATTCTTTGCCCGCCGCCGTTTCCATGGGCAGGGAGGCCTCCCACTGCTCCCGAGGATTTTCTATGCAAAACTGCAGAAGAA
Source organism: Zapus hudsonius (assembly GCA_004024765.1). Taxonomy (NCBI): domain Eukaryota; kingdom Metazoa; phylum Chordata; class Mammalia; order Rodentia; family Dipodidae; genus Zapus; species Zapus hudsonius. Next base: position 11,144 of record PVHP010018739.1, read on the forward strand.
GTGACATTTTAAAAGTTTTGACCTTTGTTGTGGGTTTTTTTCTCTTTTGCATGAACTGAAGCATACATTTTTTAAACCCTCTGACAGTGTCTGTAAGAAACGGCAATAGCCATTACTGTAATAATAAACTGTTTCAAATTTGAAAATTCTATATTGAATGTAACGTATGGATAACCTTTGTCTGGAACTGAACGTGAAGAGGCTTCGGGTACTGTTTCCAGGAAAGCCGATTATGACAGGTTTCAGGCATATTTGGGAAACAAGATCGCTGGATGCGATGTTTTCATTTGCTAATTTAAGGCTTGCCTGTGACTTTTCCCCCCCCCCAAAAAAAGGATTTACAAGGTTTCCCCCTCGTAATGCTATTTGTTTAGAAAAACATTCTTTGAATAATTAAAATATTATTTTACATATTTAGTTTGTGTACCGATATATTTAGGTGAATTTTTTTGAGAAAAGTTTAGCTCATTAAAATCTATGATTCCTGTTATTTTTATTTTTATTTTATTTTTTTAGAACAAAATGGCCAAGGGACAAAATGATAAAGAGAACTTTCTTTTAAAGACTGTCCAATTGATAAGGGACATGGAAAATACAAGAAAAATGTAAAGTAAGTAGGATTTGGTCACAAGCAGAGGTGGTGAGGGAGAGTTGGGGTCCCCTGCTCTCAGGCTGCTGTGCCCCATCCCTGGCTTCTGGCCACACCTAAGCTCAGAGTTCCCCAGTGTGCCAGGCAGACAGACCATCCACAGTCCGCAGTCATCCACAGTCAACTGTCATTTCCAGGGCTGGAAATGTCAAGGGTGCCGCTTGCCGGCCTAAGGTTTGAGAATGGGATCTGGCTCCTCTAGGCTGTGGGAAGCTGACTCCATTGGTGCACCGAGGCCAAGCCTCTCGCAGGTGGAAGCTGAGGCGTAGACCTTGATCAGCAGGTCAGAGACACAGGGGCTGAGGAAAACCTGGAAGCCCACTGTGGTCTTGCGTCACATCCTGACCCACTGCAAGCTCCTCCCCTGCCCACCCAGCCCATGATGTCTCCCCTTCCTCTTCCTCATCAGTCACTGCAGCTGACTGAGGGCTGAGCTGGACCTCGCTCTTCCTCTGAGCATCATTTATGTCAGTGGTAAGGGGACAGAAACAGCCCCACGGCCCCCCTCAGCAGCCGCAGGAGTGCTTTGATTATTTTAGAGACCTCGACTCAAGCAAACCCAAGACTCATGACTTCCACAGAGAAAAGAATTTCAGGACTATCCAGTATGAAGTAGATTTGGGGTTCATTAAAGATAATTTAATTTAGAGACATGGTTTAAAGGGAAGGCAGCCTCGCCCCAAAGCATGGATGCCAGCTTCTCCAAGGAAGTAAGACCTTTGCAAAGGAGAACTGCCATTAAGAAGCGTAGACACCACCTTGGCCATAGACACCATCTTTGGTAGTTCTCATGTTACAGCTCAAAGGTTGCTAAGAAACCATTTTCTCTCTCCTCTCTCTTTCTCTAAGTGAGATTACGGGGCGGCTCTGGAGATGCCTTGGGTGGGTTATGATCTGATCTGATAAAGCCAGGAGCCACTAGGGCTGCACAAGAGGTTTCTGGCGAAAGTCATAGGAAATTTCAGGTTCACGCGTGGGGAGGGAGAAAGGTCTTAAGCAGGTGCTAATTGTGTTGGAATTCTTGAACCAGCTGTCAGAGGCTTCCAGCAGGTTCCTTTCCCACCTCCGCACACACGTGTCCATACACTTAGCCCTGACTTTCCATCCTGTCGCATTTTGCACTTCTTTCTTTCAAAGAGACACAACCTTGCCTGCTAGGGAAGGGTCCTGAGACAGAGCGAGGGGCGAGTGGTAGCAGGGCCCTCTGCTGCTCCGAGTGGCTGCTGACCACACCCTGGGCTTGGGATCCTGTCCCTGAAAGCTTGCCCTCACTATTTCTGTTGGCCACGTGGTTCTGACAAATAGAAAAGGTTTAATTTCCTAAGTCTCAGTCTGCGTCTGCGCTGTGGGTGCAGGGGTGAAAGATGGCGTAAGTGATGGCAATTACCATTGCTCCAGCCACTGCACGTTCAAGGTCCTCCCAGTTCCATCTCAGCCTGGGGTCAGCTCTGGCAGCCTGGCCTGTGGACACTCTGAGCTCAGACACCCATAGAGCTGGCAAGATGGAGCCTTCACAGCCCACACGGGAAGCAAGCAAGAACTTAGAGGACTGCAAAGACGAGACTTAGGCGGGGAAGATAGAGGTGTGCACTCTGCAGGCAGACAGAACGGGAAGGACGACCTGGAAGACCCACGGGTGTGCTGGGGTTCTGCCTGGGGCTGCTGGGGACTCTGCAGGAAACTGAAGGGAAAGAAGCCCCCTGCTCAACAGGCACCTTCATGTACAGGAATGCCTCGGGAAGTCTCCTGCCATGTCAGATGTAAGGGTAGACAGGTGGGTGATTTTTAACTCACTAAAGATGACCAAGGAGAATAGGAGCAACTTAGCTTATCCAGACGGTTTCAGTCAGGGACTGAGGCCCCGAGGAGCCAGGAGATGCCACTCCACATGCCCTGTCATTCCGGCCCAAGAATGAAAACTTCTGGCAGGACTGGAACTCGTGTCTGACGGAGACGGATCTACACTGCCGCCTGCTGTCCACAGTCCAGCCCTTATGACCCCAGCGACCCTGGGATCTCGCCTCCAGATTTACTAACCAATCAGGTTTCCCCTGCCACCTGAACCAAACACTAGAAGGGGGGGGGGGCTCTTCTTGGTTCCTGCTCATGGTTCTTCACCCCCTGGCACCCTCTTGGTTCCGGCACTCATCATCCTGTGTGGACCCCCTCCACATGAGCCTGGTGAGGATGGAAACCCCTGTCGCTTAATCCCCGTGTGTCTCTTCTCTCTGGATCGACCAGGCAGAGCTTTGGCTACTTGCCCTCAGCTCCACGCTTGGCACGCGGAGCGCCCTGTGCATTTCTTGCAAGTCTCCCTCCTCTCCACTAGCCTCCATGTTCTCCCGGCGCCCCCTCTGAAGCCTGCTTTCTCCTCATCCTCGCCACTCGCCTGCCTTCCACTCTTGCCGCCTCTTTCGAGGCATTCCAGTTCCTCTTTAAATGTCACGCGCCTGGTGCCAGCCCAGGCTCTCCCTAAACTTCTGTCTTTCTTAAATATATTTTCCACCTAAAAACGTGCCTGGCCTTCCTTCCCGGGAGCTCTCTCTCCGTTTGTTCTCTGACTTCCCGCCTCCATGGGAAACACAGAACAAACACCATTTCCCCTCCCAGAGTTCGCAGCCCCCTCGTCTTTCACTCTCTTCCCTCCCTGGGAACCTCAGTTTCTCCTAGCTCCCCAGGAGCTCCTGCTGTACTCAGTCTTGCCCTAAAATGTCAGTCTTTCTTGAGTAGGTTTTCCACATGAAAGTGAGTTCTGGCCTTCCTTCCCAGATCCCAAGTTCCTTTAAATAAACTCCACAATTGGTGATTTCTCCCCAAATAAACTTAATAATTCATAATTTGTCCTTCTTGAAACCATATTTATTATTCTTCATTAAAGATTACGAAAGAACCCAAAAACTTGGGGTTCATAAATCCAGGCCACCCCGAACCTCAAAATCCTGCATCAACGAGATGCTAAATACTTTACGAAGGCATTGTCTCAGAAATTATGTCTGATTTGTGAATGGTTGTGATTTCTTCGGAGAAGCACGCTCTCCTGCGAGTTACAGCATGTGTCATGGAAAGCCAGAACTCTTACTAAATTCTAGCTTTTCAAGACACACTCCAGCTGGCCTTAGGGAGCCCAGCAGTGTGTGGAGAAGTGGCAGGCCACACTCATGTGCCATCAGCTCTGTTTCACAGTGATAAAAACGACCTTTGGGAAGTAGGACGGAGATGAAAGGCAGACAGAGGGCTGAGTGTCCCTGGCATGGAAGGCGTCACAGGCTAGCCAAGAGTGCCAACCTTAAAACCCAAGCTGTGGTGCTAGAGAGACAGCTCAGCAGATAAAACACCTGAGTTCGGATCCCCAGCACCCAATAAGTGCCAGGCATGTCTAGTGGCTCACCTGTACTCCCAGCACTCTGCAGGCAAAGACAGGAGATCCCTGGGGCAAGCTGGCTGGTGAGGCTTGGGTTTAGGGAAAGATCTGCTTCAGTGAATACGATGGAGAGCCATCAACCCCTGGCCTCCATGAACACACATGTATGCAAACATACATGCAGACAGGCGCACACATACTCATACACACACACAGTTACTCAGAAACTGAATTTATCCCAGACCACAGAGCCTGGAGTGTCTCTCCCTGCTGAAAAGCCTTCTCCAGGGTTCAGGAAGAGTTAAGAGAAAACAAATTAAGACAGGGCAGCGATTGTGTGTTTGAACTAGATACAAATATTGCATTAAATTCCCTGGCTTTTCCTTTCTGTGCTTTATTTTACTAAGCTCCATTTTTATCATCTGCAAAATGGGGATAATAATAGTATTTTGCTCCCGGATGGAAGATAGAGCTCCAATAATGCTACACTTAGCACCTAGCACAGCATAAAACATGATAGTTTGACTGTGAAAAATGGCCACATGGGGGGAAAGATGGGCTAAAATAGCTCCTCGTGAGAAGGGAAGGAAGTCCCATGGAGACACCGCAAGCAAGCCCTCCAGAAATGACACAGCCTGGGAGCTGTCCTGGCTAGTAGCTCTGTGCCCACCAGAGCATCCTATTTGTAGAAGAAGCCTAGGGGAGACCACTCCTGACCCTTCCTGGGAAGATGGGGGGGAGGCAGAGTACAGTCTCAAAAGTTGAGGGTCTTCTTTTGTAGTCTTTCTCTGCTAAAAATGAAATGTGATCACACTGGCTTGTCTTTGTTGGTGATTTCCGGTAACTTCCTCATGCTGGCTTGTGTCACATTTGCATGACACAAAGGGCTAGGCATGCATATTAACGGACGTGATTACAATAATTAGTCACATGTCCCCCAAATGGGGAGGGGGCTTTAATCCAAACTGTAGTTCACAGTGTGGCTTGTGGACTGATCATTGTTCGAATATAATGTGAAAAGCTGCAAATGTGTAAATTGCTCATTAATTAGATTTCACGTGTCACTAGTTCACTCAGCTGAAAAGGGCCTTCGCGCTTCCAGAGACCTTGACTCAAGATGGGCCCTGCGGTCTGCTGGATTCCAGCTGGAAGGTACAGGCCTTGGGGCAACGTTGAAATGTCTGAGCAAAATCTGCCCTTCTGTCTCCCAGCCCGTTTCTCCTCTTTGGGTCCTCTCCACGACGCCACAGCTCAAGCCTCTTCGGAGAGCCAGCAAGCCCTCCCCAGGGACAGCTGGGCCCAGCGCTGCACCGAGTGCTTCTTTCTGTCCATCCCTCAGGCGGCTCACGGTTGGGGCCTGGAAGGCACTGAAGTGACTCGGAGGCTAAAGGGAGGTTCTGGGATTGAAGTGGACGCGTCGGCTGAGCGCCTTCAGCCCCAGGTTCGCTTCTTACTCCAACCTTATCCACTTTGGGATCCTGACTCGGAATCTAGCCCCCTTCCTACAATTGCCTAGACGATCCTAGATATTAAAATTCCTAAGTTTACTGTTGCATAGTGTGATGTCTCCCTACATTCCACCAGGGTGTCGAGTCATCCGTGGGGTCTAGCATGTTCCCCTGTGGTCACTGTGCAGCCTTCGAATTGACCGGGACATCGGCCCAAGCAGCGTGAGAGGGGCTGCTGTTAACATGGATGTGGCAGGACAGAAAGAGGCTGCTCGATGCTGCCTTTGAGAGAACGAGAGAGGAGGGGGCTGAAGAGATGGCTCAGCGGCTAAGGCACTTGCCTCTTGTGCCTAAGGCCCCCGGTTCAAGTCCCCAGTACCCACATAAGCCAGACCCACAAGGTGGTGGCCCTGGTGAGCGCGCTCTCTCTCTCTCTCTCTCTCTCTCTCTCACTCTGCTTGAAAATGAATAAATAAAATATTTTTTAAAAGAGAGGAGGAAGAAACCCACGTGCACCTAATTTTTATCACAGTATGTTGTTATAATTGTCCTGTTTTTTGATTGGCTATTGTTAATCTCTCACTATGCTTAATTTATAAGCTGAACTTCACCACAGGTGGACAGGTGGGCATAGAATACACACAGTTGATTTCAGGCATCTGTCTACAGAGGCCTCAGGATGTGTCTTCTTGATTTGCCAAGTCAGCACCAGCCTGCAACCTCAGCAAACGGCTAGAACCTCCTGCGATGGAGGAACTTCTCCAGCCTGCCTGGGGACATGGTCCACTGAAAGCTCACTATGCAAAAGATGCCAAGATGCGTCTCATGCAGCCACCAAACCCACGACAAGGTCATGGGAAGTTCACTGAATGAGGAGGGAGCGCTGCTCCTCGTTGCCAGGTGAAGTGGGAAGAGTTTGTGGAATTATGGGGTTAGCCCTCCAAGGTCTCCTGACTAAAAAGGCATTTGCCATGTGTCTGCAACCCCCAAGGCGTTCTCTATGATTAATACATGAAGTTTGCTTTCTCTCTTCCTGTTCCCCCATCTAGGTAACAATACTAACAGCCCACGCCATCAGCTATTTGAAAACGGCTTGGGATTTTTGGAAGTGATGGCAAATGTGGGTGTGCCTGCTCACCTGAGCATCTCTCCTTGTGCCCTCACTAGCCTTTACCCCGTGCCCATGTCCTTGACCTGGATTTTCTGAGGCCCCTACAGACTTCAGAGCCCTTGGCAGGGTCTTGACATCTGGCAGGCATTCCTCCAGTCCTTCCTTATTATGGGGCATCCACCCAGGGACTTCATCAGCTGGACCCCAAGCCCACTGCTCGCTTCTTTTCCTTCAGTTCCCACTTCCCTCTGTTGTCCCCATGGACTAGCTGAATTCTACTGCTCGTTTCCCTAGATGGTCGTTTAAAGGTGAATTCTCATCTGGACAATATTGGTTGACTTAGTTAAGTACGTTTGATTTCCTGAAGCCCAAGGACTTGGGGACCGAGGCTCAGAAAGATCTCCCTCTGCCTCCTCTCTGATATATCACAAGTCTTTACTGAGGGCATCTGGCCCTGCATGGAGTTGTCCCTTCACTGGATGGTCACTGAGGAAGGTCAGTGTTCAAAACTCTTGGGGCTGGAGAGACAGCAAAGCTTAAGGACCTGGCTTTGAATCACCAGCACCCACATAAAGCCAGATGCCCAAGGTGGCACATGCACCTGGAGTTTAGTTTCAGTGGCTAGAGGCCCTGGCATGTCCATTCCCCCTCTCTTTTTCTCTCTTTCATAAATAAAAGATTTTTAAAAAAATATATTAGGAGTCACAGCCCACTGCTCCAGAACTTTACCATGAGATTCCCAGATAACACGGCAGCTGAGAGGGGTGAGGTTGCCCAGTGGGGAGAGGCAGGGCTGAAACACCCACTCTGAGGAAGGGAAGCTGCAGGGGGGTGGGGGGAGCAGGCAGCGAATAGCCGAGGAAGAAATGGAGGCCTGGGGCAGATGCAGGCCTGGGATGACTCGATGCAGTCCATGGCTGCCCTGTTGAGCTGGGACCCTTCAAGTGACGTGCGGTCGGAGTCCTGGGAAGGACTGGATATTTATAAATATGCAGACACCCCTCAGTCCTGTGAACTCCAACTTTGGATCCTCCTCCAGGTTCTCAAAGAATTGAAAATGCATACTAAGAGAAGGGCAGTCAATGAATTCTGAGACTGATTTTAGGTCAAATTAAGAGGGGAAACAAAGCCGGAGAGTCCAGGCCAAAATATTCCCCCACGTCCTAGCCTGCTGAGAAGGGAGTGGGAAATGGGGGACCTCCCCTCCCACAGGGAACAGTCTCTCTCCAGGGAGAACCCTCTGAGGAAGGCCTCACACACAAGGGCAGTGAGCAGTAAAGCCCAGGCCAAAAGAAATCCTACTTCCCAGCCAGGTGGGGGTGGGGAAAGGAGCCAAAGAGGCTCCCTCTCACACAGGGAAGGAGAAGAGAAGCCAGAAGGATAAGGAGGCCAGGAGAGGCCAGAAGAGCCAAGAGGCTCATAGACGTGTTTTAGGCCCCTTTATATGAAGCAGACGTCCAGTTCGAAGGACCGCATCACCAGACGCAGGTGTGTAAGGGAGGAAGCTAATGGTCTGTGGACTCGAGAGGCTGACCCGGAATGGCCAGCCTGCAGGTGTGCTAAGCCCAGGGAAAGTTGAGGAAGAGCAGGACACTGTTGCTGGATTGATCTTCAATGAGACTGAATCAATTGAGGGTTCTAGTTTGGCCAGAGCAGGCAAGGGGGCATCCATCTTCCACGGACCAGTCCCTAGCTAACTACCTACCAGGAAACGAGCTACCTTGCTCCTACACTAACTCCCAATACACCTGGAGCACCCATAGGTCAGTGTCAGGCAGCAATGCTTTAGACCACACACACAGTGAGAGTCAGGCCTAGGCTTTGGGACAGTAATGCTGACAATAATATCAAGCGTTTGTTGAGACCAGAGATGGGAGCTGGGAGACCAAGGTAGATCAGAGACTGCTGTTCTAGATAGTTCCATGATGCTGGGACGAACATCCAACCAAACACAGTTTTGTGGGGGAAGGGATTTATTTCAGCTTACAGATTCAGGGGAAGTCCTATCGATGGCAGAAGGAGCTTCCTACATTCATAAATCCAAGCAGAGAGAGAAACCACCAGCTTTCAGTGAACAGCAAAAAGCAGCCAGCAGGGACCAGCAGCCAGAAGGACCCAGAGCTCAAGCCTCTCTGTCTACCTTTGGCCTGGGATTCAGCTCAGGGAGCATCAGTTGAGATCCGCCCCCAGGAGCAGGAGTCTGCCTGCCAGGGGCTGAGGGAACAAGCTCAATTTTAATAAGACACCAGAGTCTACCTCACAAGGTGAGCACTGGACAGGGAGAGGGCATGGCGGTGAGTCACTGGGAAAACCACTCAGCTCATCATTTTCTGTTTGCCGCTTGGGTCAGAGTCTAGCACAGGTCACTGGTGTGGGGACCAGGAAAGTGCTGAGGTCCAAGCAGTGCAGCAGGGCAGGTCTCTCTGTGGCCTGTCCTGGTCCTGGTGGTTTCTGTGTTTCAGGGGATCACTAGTACCAGGCTCTGCCTTTCTCACCTCGTCTCTGGATCCTTCTACCTCTGCCTCCCTCTCCCTGTCTCTCTGTTTTCCTCCCTCCATCAATCTCTGACCCTCTCCCTCCTTGCTCCCTTCCTCCAGCTCTGCCTCCTTTTCTACCCTGGGTGTTTGTCTGTACTTGGATCTGCCCCGGGATTGCCTCTCTTCAGGGTCTCCAGTTGACAGGGATGAAGCCTCACTCCAGCATCTGCAAATAAGGCCACTCATCAGAGGGTCTGCTTGTAAGATGTCAGTCCATTGGGCAGCGGGTGGGGGGTCACAGTCCAGTCTACCTTTTAGGAGCCAATGTTTTAGGTTATGTGAAAGCAAGACAAAGCTCTGGTTTCTTCTGCCAGAACTTGAGAGCAGATGCATCTTACAAAGAAATGTCACTCCGTGTCGCTCAGAGAAAGCAGCCAGGTTGCAGCCGCCTTGCTTGGGCCATTGTGAGGCCCCATGAAAAACTGTTTACTTCTTCTGCCAGCCTAGATTGGCCAACGTTCTGGACCATGCTGGACATCTTGGGCTGAAGTTGAGGTTGGGCCGGTTCCCAGGCCAACTGACAATGGAAGGACCACACAGAGAGACAGTCTTTGGCCTCACCATCCCACGTGGCCAGAGAGGCTGCCACTCTGCCGTCCACTCAAGGGCCAGAGGACCAGCCAAAGCTCAGGGCACATCTTCTGCCATGTGACCCCGAGAGACCCCCCACCACCGCTCACTTCTTACGTAAGAGTGCAGGGCCGCCCTCGCATCCCACCGCCTCCACTGAGCTTCACTCGAGGCTGGGAGTGGCTGAGGTGCTCTGCCAACAGTGTGTCCTTGGGTAGGGGGACAGGGCTGGCCGAGGGGTGGGTACTAGGGAGAACAAGCTGCCAGGCCTTCACAAAAGGCCGACAGCCATCAATGCAGCCCTCTAATGCCTTGAGGACTGGACTTTTCACAAGGCCCAGCACCCAGTTGGATGGCTCTGGAGTGAGCTGTCCCCCGAAGTCCTGAGGAAAGGAGAGATGCAGATGGGAAGCAATTGACCGAGGAAAAAATATCCAAGGAGCTACTGGGGAAGTTGTTAAAGCAAAAACACAAGCTGCTAATTACTCACATTGTGTCCACCAACTTGGAGGAGAGGGGCCCATCGATGGATCGGCTGGGTTTCCTGCTCCAGCCAGCAAGAGATGTGGCTGCAACACACCTTCTGCAGAATGGACCTGCATCTGAGCCTTTGTGGGAGGTGGAGACAGCGCTGCCAGGGACAGATGGACAGAGAAACCCACGGTGCACACCGAAGCCCGGTGAGAGGCTTCCCTTCACCCACACCACTGAGCCTTGGCTGCCAGGGAAGGGAAGCATCCTTTGGTAAAGAGCTGTTCTTTTCTCTGCATTTCTCCCAGGCCAGCCATGGCCGCAGAGGGGAGTACAGACCCACTGGGACACAGCAGCCGACCTGCGGGGACGTCAGGCTGGTGGGATGTCAAGCATGTACCCCCCACACACACACGGTGCTGAAGAGAGGAGATCAATATCGACAGTATTGAAAGTAGAAACTCAGAAGGATGGGACGCTAGGAAAACACTTCACGGCTGGGCTCCACCATGGCCAAATATCGCTCTGGCATTGGTTTGACACAATGTTATAGAAGCCACCCTGACAGCTCAGGTGACTTCATCGGTACATCATAGGCATTGACAATTAGTCTAGAGAAAAATTACTTGTGTGAAAAAAGTGAAAATGCTAGCTAAATCTCCAGGAAAGAAGAAATAAAATCGAAACTGTGATGTGTGCAACTAAGTATGATGTCATCAATATCTCCTTCTTCTCTATGCATTTGTGCATGTTCCTACATGTATGGGTGCATGTGTGTGTGCACATGTGTGTGTGCAAATGGATGCATATGTGGGCTCATGTGTAGGCATGTGTGTGCACATAGGTGCATGTGTGCACACATGTGTGTGCACATGTGTGTGCACATGTGTGTGCACATGTGTGTGAACATGGGTGCATGTGTGTGCACACATGGGTGTGTGCACGTGGATGCATGTGTATATGAGGACCAGAGGTCAATTTGGGTGCTTTCATCACTTGCTCTCTCTTTTCTTCCCCAAGACAAGCTCTCTCCCTCTACCTGGGACTCACTGATTTGGTTACATTAGCAGGCCAGCAAGTCTCAGGGATTCTCCCCAGTGCAGAGATTACAGGAGCACACCATGCCTGGATCTGCATGGATGCTGGGGGTCCTCATGTTTGTGTGGCAAACACTTTACCCACTCAGCCACCTTCTTGACCAGCCTGGGCAGGATGCTCAATCAGCACCTCAGGATCACCTCGTGTGATGGCTTCCACAAAGCTCCCTGTGCCTCTCTGAGCAAGGCACTGAGGGGAACCTGAGATCTCAAGAACAAATTTTCCCTAAGAAGCAGAGAACATGCCAATCAAGGCATCTGCAGCACTGGGCCTGATATACAACCAAACAAAATGTGCCAAGGTAACACAAGTTATGCCCACAGCGGGAGGGAGATGAGCAGGAAGGAAATGAGACAGATAAAGCTAAACCATGGGAGACTGACTTTCAAATCTCAGATCCAGCAAAGAAATTGCATTGCTGGTTTTGTTGTTAAATGTTACTTGGTGGTTAAATTCCAGCTTCCCTGGTATTCCTATGGGTCTTCTTGGTGCTCCAAATCTGTGGTGCAGAAGCACGAAGCTTGGGGGCCATTTGTCAGTGACTCAGTGGGTCTAGTCATGATATGTTCTTCCTGCTTTCCTGTAACTGTGGGCCAAGGATTGGCTTTAAGAGGCTGTGTCCCAGGCTGGGAAGATGGCTAAGTGGTTAAGAGATCTTACTGCTTAAGACTATCAGGTCAAAGATTGCCAAGTACAACTCCCCTAAACCTAAGTAAAAAGTTGCAGGGCTGGAGAGATTGCTCCGTGGTTAAAGGTGTTTGATTGCAAAGCCCGATGGCCCAGGTTTGATTCCCCAGTACCCATATAAAGACAGATGCACTAAGTGGCACATGTGTCTGGAGTTCCTTAGCAGTGACAGGAAGCCCTGGTGCACCCATATTCATTCTCTCTGCCTCTTCCTCTTTCAAATAAGTGAATAAATAAAATATGTATTTTTTAAAAGCCAAGAGTTGTGATGCACACTTTAAAAAGAAAAAAGGCTAGATATGGCTGTATACATTTGTAACCCTGATCTGCTGGGAGGCAAAACCTGGAGAATCACTGGGTTTGCTGATGAATAGCAGCTCCAGGTTGAAGGAGAGACCCCATTTCAAGAAAATACACAGATGACCCATAAGAGGATTCCTAACATTTTCCTCTGGCCATTGCAAGCATCTGCACACACACACACACATACACACATGCATACATCAAACACATGCATACACACATATGCATACATCACACACATACACACACATGCATACACACACTCACACATGTGCATACATCACACACACACACCACACACACAGAGGAGGTGCCCCACATCTCAGCTGCCCAGGGTCGGCTGAGTGCTTTACAACACAGCCTCCTGTGTGGACACCATTGCTTTGAGTCTTCACAGAATCATTTTCCTCAGTTCTCTTTCCATGGGTTATGGGTCGAGTTGTACGCTGAAGTCCCAACTCCTGGTCCTTGTGACGTGCCTTATGGGGAAACAGAGTCATGGCAGAGACGTGATTTGGAGCTTAAATGTCCCCAGAAGACACAAGTGTTGAAGGCTTGGTTCTGAACTGATGGGCTTTGAGGTGCTATTGGGAGAGGTAGAAAGCAGGGTATGGCACCTAGCTCACGGGGTGACCTAGAAGGGTGTCCTGCTCCTAACCACTTTATAGCACACTCTCCCCTGCCCCTTGCTCTCCTCTGCTGCCTCCATGATCTGCTGCCTCCCATCCTGCAGCCCAGAGACACTGAGCCAGGTGCCTGGGGACCAAAGCTGCTAAAACCACGAGCCAAAACAAGCCTTTACTAATTTAAGTTGATTTGCTCAGCCAGTGTCACATGGAGTATCGTCCTTAGAGGAAGACAAAGAAAGAAGACAGAGATGCAAAGGAGGAAGGTCACATGAAGAAGGACACAGAGGGAAGGTCATGTGATGACAGAGACACCAAGATTGAAGTTCTGAACTGAAGAACAGGCCGAGGAAGGTCTAGGACACTTCGGGCAGCAGAAACTAGAAGCAAGAAAGGAGCCTCCCTCAGCCTTCAGAGCGGGGTCCTTCCACACCTTGAACTTGAGACTCTGACCCCATGGTCAGAGAATACATTTCTGCTGCTCAGCCTCTAGTGATGGCAGCCCCGAAGACAAGAGTCTGGAAGGGTTGTCACCAGATGCCATGTGGGACTCCCAGGGCCAGCCACTGTGCAGACCGCCCCGTGTCCCAGGCATGGGTGCAAGTCGATATCAAAGCAGTATTCTCTCCAGTCAGCCGTGTGTTCCAGGGACAAATCACTCTGTGTGTCTCTGCTGTGGGACTGGGGGAGTTGTCTCGAACCCCGAAACCCGAGTTCTTGTCATCAGTATGTCACAGGGTTGACCAGACAGAGAGTAACTTTTACACAAATGTTACACTTTATTCAAACATTAAAAAGGAAAGAGGGAAGGAGTGGGATAAAGGGAAAAAAGAGCAACTCACGTAGCCCGATGGATTCATAAAGACCACCAGAAAACGGTAAAAAAGATAAAAGGTGCATCGCATGCTTTTAAAGACAGCCGCCAGCACGACGTGGAGGGCTTCAGGACCCAGCAGAAAAAGACACTCTGTCCTTTTTAGGTTTTGAAATCCTGCTGGAGGTGGGCACCCTCCAAGGCCCCAGCCGACTGGCCTGGATTTAGGAGAGACCCTCCTATACCAGGGATGAGCTGAGGTGGGTGTGGCAAGGTTGAGATGTGAGACAGTAGTGGACGGACCCCGGCTGACATCTCCAAAGGCTGGTCACCCATGTCCCAGGGACTGGTCACACGTGCACAACTGCCACCATGGACTCAAAGACAGGGTGTGAGGCCTGAAGCCACTGCTAGGCCTGATTTTGTGAGTGCCCGTTACTTCCTGGACTGACTTCACACCTTGGGTTTCACCTGTGTGTGTGTCTTCATCTTCATGCCCAGCATTTGGCAGGGCAGGGGAAGTCTCCTTGTATGGAAGAAGTAGTGTGAATGGATCGATATGAGTGAATGAATGAAGCCGAAGGAGAAACCAGGACAGCATGCCTGGTGTCAGGAGTCTCTTCGCACACCCAGCACCCCTGGGCCTCTCGTGAAATTCGTATAGCCATCAAGCTTTTCTTCTTGAGAGCATGGCCAGGAACTCTGCCATACAACACTCTGACCTGAGGAAGCAAGCACATCTGTCCAGCTTCTTCCTTGATTTTTCAGGCTGAGACTTTATGCTTGGGCTTCCTGTGTCTTGGCCAAGATGCGGGAGCTGGGCTATGCAACACTGAATACAAAATGGGCTCCCTCGGAACTGTGAATGGGCCAAGTTCTCATAGAGGGAAGAGCTCTATATTCAGAATTTGCAGAAAGAGCAGGAATTCATGTCAGTGATGGGAGCCGATCTGCTCTGCAAGCCAACCCTTCCCAGAGTCCTATTATTGATGGTTGCTGGATCATAAATAACTTCCCAGGCTCACAGCCAAGACAAAGCTGCTCTGTGAGCAAGGGTGACAGTCCCCACGAAGGGCTGCTTTCATGTCCCTGACACGCTCCCTGCCCACCACCAACAAGATGGAGGAAGTAAGAGAAGAGTGGCCAAGGAGGAGCGCCCTGTAAGGGGTGGGGTCCAGGAAAGGCGAGTGTCTGTCTGCCCTCACCTTGGGCGGCTGCGCTCAAGGTCCTGGTGTGGATTAGCTTGACGTGGAGAGGGCTGAGCTGGCCACCTTTACAGTCTGCTGGCTGAACACCTGGAAAACAGGACATCAGTTAACAGCAGTGTGGGGGAGGGGTCTCCATCTCATCTCAGACAAGGGCCAGCTCTAGTGGTGAGGGTCTCAGGCTCCCATGATCCATGGACCATGGTGTAAAGTCAGCCATGATTTCAGAAACTCATCGCACTCCCTCCGTACTCCTTTATGATGGGGATTTTTAATCCCCATCCTAAGGATAAGGCCATTGAAACACAGCTCAGATACCAGCCTATGGCAACTCAGTGTGACTGCACCCACTTGGAAGCCGTTGGGCTTACCTCTGGAGAGAAGGTTCTTCTTTCTTTTGATGTGGTGCTTAACACTGTGCTGTGGGTGTAGGAGGTCAGGCCTGCACAGGGCACAGCTCACTCCTGCTCTGCACATGACACCTCAGGGTGAAGGTGCTGATGGTGTCACCAGGGAGGACCCTGCTTGAAGGATAGGTGAGAGGTGGATGATGGAAGGTGTGAACAGGTGTGGGATGTGTGAATGGGGTGAGGTGTGAACTGGGGTCATATTTGAACCAGGATGGGGCTTGAAAAGGGATGGGAGGTGAGAAGGGATGGTTTTTCATGAACTGGAGGGAGGTATGAATAATGTGGGGTATGAATTAGGGTTCAAGTGTAGACTGCAGTGAGGTGTGTATTGGGATCAAATTTAAACTGATATTGGGCATTTAAGGGGGCAGGATGTGAACCAAGGTAGGATTAAATGGGGTGGATATGGACTAGGGTGAGGTATGAATGGTATAGGGTATGAGTAGTGTGGGTATGAACAGGTTGAGTGTGAAGTGAGGTATGAATAGTACCTATGAATGTCATGAAATGTGAACAGGGCTCAGGTGTGAACTGGGATGAACTGGAATCAGATTTAAATTGACACTGGGCATTTAAGGGGCAGGGTATGACTGGAACGGGGCGTGAATGGTGTTGGGATGTGAACTGGGGAGAAGTGGGAATGCCATAGGTGTGAACAGCTGCAGGGTGTGAATGGGATGGGGTATGAATAATGGTGGAATATGGACTGTGTGTTCCTATCTTTCAATTTCTTCCCCTGTGTCCTCCTGTGTGCAGACACAGTGGCCGAGGCCACCCACCTGAGGAGGTGGTGTGCATCCAATGAGGACAGGAGACCACACCACATGGGAAGAGAAGCTGAGTGGACCTTCAGTAGCCAACGTTGACCTGCCTCAGCTTTGCTCTGAGCCTCCCCAGCTTCTTCGCACTCATCACTGGGTGACCACATATTTAGTTATAGTCTCCTGGGGTAAGGGGAGAGCTGGCGAGGTGCACTTGGGGACTGGTTCCAGGACCCCCTACCCAGGTCTGTGGTGATGCTGTGGTTGGATATATGGATGCACATCCTCCAAAGATTTGGAACCCTCCACGGATGGCTCTGGACAAATGCTGTGTGAATGCTTGTCCTACTGGATTGCTTAGGGGCTAATTACAAGGAAAACTGCCCATACAGGCCCAGCACAGGTTCAATGTTTCCCAAACATCTTCCTTCAGGGTTGGTTTACTCCATGAACACAGCCCACAGAGGTTGACAGCCAACTCTAGCTGGAATCCATAGGGTTAAGTGACATTGTCTTATTGGCTTGTATTGCTAAACGTCAGGTGCTGCTGTGCACATCTTGGAAATGTGTAGGACATTTCTGCTCTCCTCCTCTCCTCTGCCCTCCTCACGGTATGGGCTGGCATATGGGCTTGTTCTTGCAGCCATCTGTCCAGATGAGGGTGTACGTCTCCGCAGCGCTGTGCACACGCTGCTCACACAACATGGTCAGTTGCAGCTCCAGTGCCAGATGGAAACCCCAGGCTCAAGTGATTAGCAGCCAAGAGAGAAGAGAAGACAGGGGAACTCCCTTCTAGCAAACTCACACACCTGAGTTCTGACCACCATCCACCAGGGCCCAAATGCCATGTGCTGGACATCTCCAGAGTCCTCCTGTGAGAGTGCACATAAACCAAACCATCACAGGACGGGTCAGAGGCATTCAGCTGTCTCCCTGGGTGGTTGCCTCCAGAGTCAGCCCCTAAAATATATTTCTTATTATTGATGGTGACCCAAGATACTTGAAAATCTCTGATTTATTTGTTGCCGTCTTCTGTTTCCAGTAGGCTTATTTCTGTGTTTCCTTTATACTTTACAGTCTTGATCACTTTTTTAATTGGGCCTCAGTGTGGCAAATTTTTTAAAAAGATAATTCAGTTAAAAAATCATGAGCACAGTGCTTGTTGTGTGGACACAGCCTTCAATACACAGATGTCTGCTGTTAAGTAAACTCTGCAGAATTAAAAGCTATGTCAGTGCTGTGGGGTCAACTCATGACATGACAACTCTGGCCTGACTGTTAGGACAGAGGGAAGGAGGCAGACCTTCCTGAGACTTCCAGGCTGATGGTCTGGAAAACTACCATTGAAGGAATGGGAATGGGCATAGTGGGTAGAACTGGCCAGGTTCCTGCGAGTCCAGGAGGCTCTACTGGGCTGCCACCTGCCTGCTGCAGGCGCCCGCCTCATCCCTTAGCAACTCACCAACATGACCAATGAAGCAGAGCAAAAGACCTTTACGGGTGCCTCAGTCGGGGCGGGGGGGAGGGTATATAAGGCTGTATCCCAGAGAAGTCAGAGGGGAGAGGACAGTGACTCATGTGTTCATAAAACAGAAAAGCAGGTGGGTCACCTCTGGCTGCAGTGGGCCACACTTCATGCCCCTCCTTCTCAAAAGCTGGGTCAGTACCTAGGGAAGTCCAAATCCTGAACACCTGACATCGGAAACAGAAGGGACTGTGCACAATGCCTTCTGCACACCCAACTGCAGAGGCTGAAATAACATTAGTGGTTTTGAAATTAAAGTTGGGAAAGCAGCTGTTCACAAGGTCAAGAGTACTACCACTGTGGGACAAAGGAGGACCCCGGGATGATGTCAAGACAGTGAGCAGGGAAGGTCAAAGGGCACCACCACCATGGAAACACAGTGGCAGTCATGGGCTGGAGAGATTGCTCAGTGGTTAAGGCTCTTGTCTGCCATGCCTAATGGCCCAGGTTCGGTTCCCCAGGACCCAGGTAAAGCCAGATTCACAAAGTGGCACATGCATCTGGAATTCTTTTGTAGTGTCTAGAGGCCCTGGTGTGCCCATTCTGTCCTCTCTCTCTCTCCATACAAATAAACAAATTACAATCTAAGAGGTCAGTTACAGACACAATCATTTCTGTCAGTATAACCAGTGGATGCATGTGCACATGCAAAGGCTTCTGCACGGACGTTCACAGTAGTTTATGTGTGTCTGCATGTATATTCATATGTGCATTCTTGTGTGTATGTATTAAGTAGCATGTATGTTCATATGTTCATGTACATATGTGCATTCTTCTGTGTATGCATTATGTAGCATGTATATACATATGTTTGTGTACATATGTGCATGCATGTGTGTATGTATCACGCAGCATGTATATACATGTTTATGTACATGTGTGAATACATGTGTGTATTAGGCAGCATGTATATACATATGTTTATGTATATATGTGTATGCATGTGTTTATATACATGTATATGTTGTACACAAATGTATGCATATATATGTATTTATATGCATGTATAGGTGTGGTATAAATGTATGTGTGCATATATGTATGTTTATACGTATATGTTGAGTATGTTGTTTTGTTTTGATTTAGTTTACCTTTTTTAAAAAATATTTTTATTTTATTTATTTGCAAGCACAGAGAGAGGGAGAGTAGAATGGGCATGCCAGGGCCCAAACTCCAGACCCATGCACTCCTTTTGTGCACCTGGCTTTACCTGGGTACTGGGGAATTGAACTCTAGTCATTAGGTTTTGCAGTCAAGTGACTTTTTAAAGACAAAGGCTAAGGAGATGGCTCAGTAGTTAAAGGCTAAAGGTGCTTGCTTGCAAAGCCTGTTCAAACTAGGTTTGGATCCCCAGTACCCACATGCCACATACACTTCCAGCCATCAAAAAGTGAAAGGGGCTGGGAGCTGGATCAGCAGTTGAAGGCACTTGCTTGTAAAACCTGCTGGCTCATAGTCAATTTCCTAGCCACGTAAATATACTATTAAATAATGAATGGGTCATTGGATAAACCAAGAAGGAGATAAAAAGAAATTCCTAGAATCAAATGATGATGCAAACACATCATACTAAAACCGATGGGATACAATGAAGGTAGTCCCAGTAGGGAAACGTACAGCTCTAAGTGCCTATATTAAGAGGTTAAAGAGATCTTAAACACCTAACTTAATGATCTGCTGTAGGGACTTGGAAAAGCAAAACAAGCCAAACCAAATATAAGTAGATAAAAAATAATTAAGATCAGAGCAGAAGTTAATGAAATAGAAACCAAAAAGGCAATCCAAAGAATCCTTGACACAAGAGTTGGCTGGTTCTTTGAAAGGACAAATAAGGTCAACAACCCCTTAACAAAACCAACCAAAAGAAAGAGAGAAAGGCCCTACATTAAAGTCAGGTATGATGATGCACTTGGGAGGCTGAGGAAGGATGGATTGCCATGAGTTCAAGGCCATCCTAGGCTACAATGAGACCCTTCCAAAAAATAAAAAGAAAGAAAAGTAAAATCCTAAATTAAAAATTAGCGATGAGGGGCTAGAAAGATGGCTAAGAGGTAAGGCACCTGCCTACAAAGCCTGATGACCCAGCTTCCATCCCCCAGTACCCACAGAGAGCCGAGTGCACAAAGAGGCCATGCATCTGGAGTTCATTTGCAGCAGCTGAAGGCCCTGGCATGCCCATTTTTTCTGTCTCTCTTTGCTTCTCTTTTCTTCTCTTCTCTCTTCTCTCTCTCTTTCTCTTTGCTTGCAAACAAATAAAAAATACTTTAAAAAAACCCTCGAGATAAAAAGGGAGACACCGGAACAGATTCCAATAAAAATCATAAGGACATACCTTAAAAAGCATACAATCCACTAAATTAGAAAATTAAAGTAAATGGATAAATTTCTAAATATATATATGGCCCACCAAAATTAAAGCAAGATGAGATAAACAATTTAAACAGACTTATAACAAACAATGGGATCAAAGCAGTTATTTTAAAACATCTCCCAACTAAAAAAAGTCAAGCCCAGGTGAATTCACTAGTGTATTTTACCAGAACTTCACAGAAAAACTAACATCAATGCCTTTCAAACTATTCCATAAAACAGAAGAGATTTCCTTTTAGGAAGCCAGCATTACCCTGATAACAAAAGCAGATAGAGACCCAGAAAAAGAAAAAGAAAAATTACAAACCAATCTCTCTTATGAGTATATGCAAAAATTTTCAACAAAATACTTGCAGACAGAATATAGGAAGACATCACAAAGATCATTCACCTTGATCGAGTGGGATTCATTGCCAAGATGCAGGGATGGTCCAACAAACACAAGTGATAAATGTAATATACCAGATAAACGGACTGAAAGACAAAAAATATCATATAATCATCTTAATAGATGCAGAAAAGGCATTTGACAAAATCCAACATCCCTTCATGATAAAAGTCCTGAAAACAGATGGTACATATCTCACCATCATGAAAAGATATTAATGACAAACATACGACCAACACTATACTAAACAGAAAAACAGCTCAAAGAACTTCCACTAAAATCAGGACTAAGACAAGGGCATCCGCGTTCTCCACTCTTATTTAATATAGTATCGGAAGTCTTCAGCTATGGCAATGAGATAAAAGACACAAATAAAAGGGGTAAAAATAAGAAAAGAAATAAAATTATTTTTTTGCAAATGATATGAATCTATACACAGGTGACCCTAAAGACTCCAACAGAAAGCTATTACAACTAACAAACTCTTTCAGCAAGGTAGCGGGATATAAAAGTAACGCACAGAAATCAGCATCTCCCTACATGCCAATAACAAACCCAATGAGGAGGGACCCATTCTCAGTCACCTAAAAAAATATCCTGGAACATTCTTAAGCTAAGAAGTGAGAGATCTCTACCATGAGAACCTTAAAATGCCTATTTGATCACACTGACAAAAACCATTTCTAACTTGGTGACACACCTCCCCCCCTCCATCACAGTTCCCTCTCCTTTTATGTAGGCTGGGCTAACTTCAAATTTGTGACAATCCTCCTGCCTCAACCTCCAAAGTGCTGCGATTCTAGGTGTTTGCCCCTGCCTGGCTGGGATTTTATTTTATTTTAAAAGTCTAATAAGGTAAACATTGTTTTCAGCTGGGGACAATGCTCCATTTATTCCGGCACAGATATATGTGTGTCTTTAATCTATGCTGGGCTCACTGTCATCTTCTGAAACCAAGATTGGCCTTGAGTTACCGTCTTTCCTTTATGAGTTTTGGTATTGCATACATTTTTGGGTGTATATTGGAAATTGTTACACGTATATTTACTTTACCAAAATTGGATTAATCAATATCTCCAAATTCTTCCCAACACTAACAAAAACATGGGCCACTTTAATGGTTAATGCTTTCA
>PVHP010018740.1:0-24498 GCA_004024765.1 Zapus hudsonius
GGGGGCTGCGGCAGCTAGTGGGGTGCCGATGGGGAGGGGTGGCTCCGGTGGCGCAGGGCGTCGGGAGGGAGGTGAGGACGGGATGGAGGTGGGGAGCTGGAGGTGGGTGGGGGCCAGGCTCCAGGAGGTTGGGGATGGGGCGTGGAAGGAAGGGGGTGTCTATGCCGGAGGATGGAACTGAAGATGGACCGATGGTGGGGCGAGGTGCAGGCAGGGTGCCAATGGGGATGGCGGCGGCGGGCGGCACCGGCTCGGAACCCTCTCCCCAGCGGCGGATCCGGCCGGGGAAGAAGCGCAGGCGGCGGGCTGGCGGCGCTCGGGCGGCGGGACCGGGCGGGCGGGACGCGGCCGGCCTCCGGGCAGCTCCGCAGCCGCACTGGCGCGCGCAGCCGAGGGCGCTCCGGGCGGGCGCGGGGATGGGGACCGGGAAGCGCCTCCTTCGCCGCCCGCACCGCGGCGCCGCCCCCGTCTCCCTGGAAACCGTAGGCGGCGGCGCGATCCCGCCCCCGGAGCCGGCGGCGCGGCCCGCACCTCCGCGTAGCGGGGCTGGGGTCGGGGCTACCTGGCGGACGTCTGGGGAGGGCTAGATTCCTCCCCTGGAGAGTGGCGGCTGGCCGCACCCAAGAGTCCCTTTCCAGCTGCACACCAGATCCCTACTGCCGTCTCTCCTACCCACCCCTGGGTGCTGGAGTCCAGTGGCACCAGGGCCTCCATCCCCATGACCCCTGCTCCCAGTCCCCATCTGCGTCTCTTATTGCAGTACCACACCAGCCGACTAGACTGTGCCCTTGGCCCCTTCTGGGACATCAAGGTCAGCTCTCAAGCGTTCTCCACTGCTGCCCACTGTAGGGCCTCCTGGACAGGCCTACCTCCCCACTCGAGGTTTTTAGTCCAGCTGGGAGAGCTCCCCCTCGGAGCTTCCTGCAGGGTCCCCTCAACCCTCGTGTCCCCTCTGCAGACACTGAAATCTGCCTGGCAGGCAGTGATTAAACCAAGGGCTTTCGACATTTCAGAACCTCACCCAAGACCTCTAAAAAGGCTCCACCAAGAAACCCGAAGAGCTGTCCTCTAAGCTGCCTGCTCCCTGCTTGGGGACACCAGGTAGGGGTGCCTTGGCAATGAAAGGACCCCTGGGCTAGGTTCTGCTCCTCCAGGCCGCCTGCAGCTCATCTCAGTGTCTGTGGCCTTGGAACATAGTGGGGACAAAGTCTGCACCTGCCTGTGTCTTGGCTGCAGGGCAGAACCCACCCTTAGCTCAGGCCTGCCTCCTCGTTCAACCGATACCCATGTGGGGTAGGCTGGGGATTCAGGTGGGCTATGTGTGTGTGAAGGTGTGTGTGTGGGGGTGGGGTGCTGGCAGTCCTGGGGCTCTGCCTGGCTCTCCCGTGTAGCTCACCCACCAGACCACTGTTGGGTCATGGTACAGTTGGGGAGTCTAAGATGAACTCATTCTGCCTCCTCAGATGTGTCTCCATGGGATAAAGAGATGCAATGCAGGCGTCTCCCACTGCCCCGTGAATGCTAACCAGGCAGAGCAGTTGGAAGACAAGGCTGGCCCACTTCCCCAGGACGGTGGATGGAACACACGAAAGGTAGAGCCAAGCAGCTGGCCCGGCAGCCATCTCCCTGGGATGGCCCGCCAGTCAGTACCCCAAGCCTGCAAGAGTTTCCATCTGTTCTCCAGGAAGGCTTTCCAGGTGCCTGTGGGTCCTCTCCAAGCAGAATGCAGCTCTGTCGGGGGAAGCTCTTCTTCCTCTCACCATATACAGACAGACAGACAGACAGACAGACAGACAGACAGACACACACACACACACACACACGCCAGGGGCACCTTTGTCTAGTGTGGACATTCCTGGGCAGAAGGCCACTGCCACCACAGACCCAGCCCTCCTCTTTCCCTCCAGCAAGCTGTCTGTGGTGCAAGAGGGACCTTCGAGGGGAGGCGACACCCACAGAACTCCTTAGCACCAGCTTGTGCCATGCACCCAAGTAAGAGGTCCCCTGCCTGCTAGGATCCCTTAACCTGCGCCACAGCTCTACCATGGACAGAGTGGCACACCGGGAGCCGGTGACATGCCCCACAGTAATGCCACCCCCATCACTCTCCCATCACTGCCCCCCTGGATTCACATCCCAGGGGAATACTTCCTGGCTGGAGCAGAATCAACCCGCTGCTGAGGGGCGGAGGTCTGGGCCACCTCCTCAGGCTGGACTGCCCAGTGAGGGCAGGCTTGTGGCTTTTAGCTGTGGCCCTGCCCTGCAGGCACAATTAGAAAGGGTGGCAGAGAACTAGAATGCTGGTTAAATTTGTTTTTACTGTTTAAAAAATGGCCTCCAAAGAATTGAGCACAGGAACTTGGACAGATGTGTGCAAACATTTACAAAGCCAAAAGGTAGAAACATATCTGTCCAGGGCTGAATGGCTACTGTATCGTTGTCAAATGGAGAAACATTCAGCCTAGAAAGGAAGGGAATTCTGACACCCGACAACATGGGTGGACCTGAAGGATGTCACGCTGTCATGGTTTGATCCAGGTGTCCCCCACAAACAATTGAATGTGTTCTGATAGATCGATCCTCAGCTGATGGCAGTTTGGGTTTTACAACCTCGCTGGAGCTGTGTTGTTGGGTCGGGCTTATGGGGTTCTAAGCCAGCTCCCCCTTGCCAGTGTTTGGCACACCTTCCTGCCGCTGTTTGCAGTGCTATGGCAGAGGTGATGTCCACCCTCTGCTCATGCCATCGTTTTCCCTGCCAGAATGGAGTCTCCCCTCGAGTCCGTAAGCCAAATAAACCCATTCCTCCACAAGCCGCCTTTGCTTGGGTTCTTTCTGCGCAGCAACTAGAAAGCCGACTGCAACACACGCTCAGCATAAGAAGTTACAGGACAAATGCCGCATGACCAACTATTCTTCCATGAGGGCCACAGAGTTGCTCATCAGAGTTAAAGGAACGGTGGGTTCCATGGCTGGCGAAACAAATGGGGGCTTAGCGTTAATGGGATGGAGACTCAGTGGGGAAAACACGCGAGTTCTGGGAGGGGCAGTGGTCACGGCTGTTCAAGAGACTGCTGACCACCGCTGCAGCGTGTGTGTGTGTGTGTGTGTGTGTGTGTGTGTGTGTGTGTGTGTGTGTGTGTGTGTGTGGTGTGTGCAGCAATGGTTGAGAGATTTTTGTGTTAGGAATATTCTGTCACGAGAAAGAAAACCACCCTTCTTGAGAAAATATTTGGGCCATACTTGTACTACGTGGGCAAACTTACATTCCAATTGGTTACTTATTTGAAATTACCATCTTCAGGGGCTGGCGAGACAGCTCAGTGACTAAATGTGCTTACCGAGCCAACACAAGGCGGTGGCCACAGTCTCAGGAAGGGGAACAGAGACCAGGGAATCGTCTGAGACCCTTGCGATGGAGTCAGACACCCCCATATTCTACCCTGGCCTCTGCAGGTGAGTACCCCTTCCCCCTCCCTCAGGCAAGTGCATGGCGCCCTGCAAGGGCACAGACATGTCCACACACGACATTCACACCAGCCAAAAGCTGTGACACAGATCCAGTCGCTAGCTCAGAACTCACTAGGTGGCTGGCATTCTCAGGGACATGGCCTCCCTTAAGCCACAGCCCTTCCCAACACGGGCACTGCCACCTGGGACACCCTCACCTGTTACCCTCAGGCACACAATTCACAGAGGGGCAGGCAGCGCACAGCAGTGAAGGGTTTGCCTACTGTTACAGTCCTTTGGGCCTCAACGGCCCAGCTGTCAGCCCCAGGTGCAGCAGACCAATGAGGTCTCTCTTCCACAACCAGGGCCCAGTGGAGCCAGGTATGGCCACTGCCAGAGGCCTGGAAGGGCTTCAGCTGGCTGCCAGGAGCCTGCAAGGCCCAGACTCCTTAGAGAGGGTCTCTCCCAGCCCCAGCAAGCAGAGCTGGAGTAGGCGCTGCTCTCCACAGAGGTGGGAGCAGCCCTCTGAGCCCTGGAGTCTTGGCCAGACCCCGTCTGCACTCAGACTCGGGCCTGACAGGCATAAGGACTCTGCTCTGTAGAGGTGAGTTTCAGAAAGGCAGACGGCAGAGGGAAGGAGCCAGCCCCACGGTCCCTGCTGGCTGCTGGCCTGCACAGGCCTGGTACAAGCTGGTCCCGTGATAGTCCGCCATCCCCTCTTGACTCATGTGGGGCCTATGGTGCTCCGAGCACCTCTCTGGTTCAGCCTTTCCTAAAATCCAGCTCCCCTTCCAAGGATGGCCTGTAAAGAGACTGCTGCCTTGCCACTCCTGCTGTGGCTCAGGGCACCACCCTCACTCCCAACTTGGGGTTCCCAACGAGCAGTAGCAGTGACGCCACAAGCTGAGAGGCCAGGGATCTCCCCGCTCCGGCTCCTCAGCCTGGCCAGGCGCTGGCCTTCTCCTCCTCCTTCCCTCCCGACTGGCCCAGGACCCAGGCCTCTGCACCTGCAGGCGCTTCTCTGATGAGACAAGTAACAGGTGCACCACTCTGCCCAAGGTCACATGCAAGGTCAGAGTTGGCCCTGGAATCCAGGCAGACCAAGCAGGTGTGTCTCAGTGCTAGGAAGATGGCGCTGGGACTGGTCACCAGACAGAAGAGTCAGCCCTCGGGCAAGGCTCTGGCTGGCCACTCTTCCTTCAGAACCCAGTGTCAGTGTGCTGATGCCCACAGCACCCACCACCGTGAACATCTGCTCATATGCTTCCCAGCCTTCTCTCGGCACCTGCTCCAATAATGCCTTCCCTTCACGGCACCATCTTCCTGATGTCCACGTGGACACTGGCCTGGCCGCCCCCACCGAACGAGCTCTGAGGGCAGACTGGCCTGTCTTGACACCGCAGGGATCGCTGTTCTGAGGAGGTACGGGGTAGGGCATCCCACACTTTGCTTGTACAGCAGACTGGACTGGACTTCCCTGCCCTGCTTTGGGGACTGGTCACTAAACCCTCAGCTCCTGTCCTCTTCTCTCTGCCCACTCCCTGGGATGGTTAAGATTGTCAAACTGGCAGATCTAGAATCACCTAGGAGACAAACCTCTGGTCTGTCTTTGAGGGAGTTTGTGGATTGGGCCGAGTGTGTGTGTGTGTGTGTGTGTGTGTGTATGTGTGTGTGTATGTGGTGTGCAAACACGCATATGGAGGCCAGGAGCTAACACCGGGTGTCATACTCAACTGCTCTCTGCCTTATTTACCGAAGCAGGATCGCTGGCTTGAATTCAGAGTTCAATTCAGCTGATCTAGCCAGCCAGCTTGCCCAGGGGATCCTGTCTCCAGCCCCTGTTCACTGGCATTACAGGTGGGCCACCACACCTGCCCGGCTTTCCTTGAATGCTGGGGATCCAAACTCAGGTCCTACACTTGTGCTTTACTGACTGAGCCATCTCCCCAGCCCCTAGATTGGGTAAATTGAGGTAGGAAGAAGCACCCTGTGGTGGTTTGATTCATTTGTCCCCCACCAACATGTGTTCTGAATGCTTGATCCCCAGATGGTGGCAACTTGGGAACTGGAGCCCCCTGAAGGCAGGACTGTTGGGACAGGCTTATGGGTGTTAGGGCCAGTGTTCGGCACTCTCTCCAGCTGCTGTTGTCCACCTGCTGACGCCAGAAGGTGATGTCCAGCTTCTGTTCATGCCACCGTTTTCCCTGCACCATGGAGCTTTCCCCTCGAGTCTGTGAGCCAAAATAAACCCTTTCCTCCACAGCTGCTTTTGATCAGGTTCTTTCTGCCATCAACGAGACGCTGACTGAACACTCTCTGAAATGTTGACGGTATATGCCCTGCACTAGGGTCCCACACTGCACAAAAAGGAGAAAGGGAGCTAAATGCCGGCATTCCTCTCTTCCTGACCCTGGATGCAACGTGAACGGTGCCTCAAGTTCCTGCCGCCATGCTTCCCCCACCACGATGGACTGGACTCTCAAACTGTGAGCCAAGCAGACCCTTCCTTAAGTAGCTTCTGTCAGGAATGTTGAAGACATGAGCACAGCCCCGGCCCCAAGGCTCTGTGGCTCTGGTGCCCAGGACTTCAGCCATGTCATGGCAGTGGAGGCTCCTCATCCCCACCTCCCACCCACTCTGGCCTTTTCTTCTTTCTTCTCCACGGCTTTTGTCTGTTCTCTTGACAGTAGCTGTACATCTGTGTTCTGATGCCAATCCTAAAGCAAGGGTCCTGTGAGGCAGCACAGGAGGCTGGGACCTCCCTGCTGTGGTGGAGAGGTGCCACACAAGCTAAGGGTCCTGTGAGGCAGAGCAGGACCTCCCTGCTGTGATGGAGAGGTGCCTCCCAAGCTTCATGAGCACATGGCATCTGTCCTAGGCCCTGGGGGGCTCACTCAGGTGGACGTGTGGCTTCCAGCCCCGGCGCTCATGCTTAGATCCCCTCGTTTCCTAGGGCAGCCTTTTCCTTGTGGTGCTGCGGATGCAGCCAGGGCTCTGTATGTGCCAGGCAAGTGCTCTACCACTGAGAGGCACCCCCAGCCATCCCTTGTACCTTTTTTGTGTGTATGCATGTCTGTGTTGTGGAGGTGTACGTGCATGTAGGGTTGTACAAGTGTGTGCAGGTGTGCACGGGTGTGTGAAGCCAAAGGACAATGTGAGGTGTCCCTCAGATCTTTTTTTGAGACAGGGTCTCTCATTGGATTGGAACTCACCAAGTAGGCTAGTCTGGTTGGCCAGGGAGCCTAAGGGTCTTTCTATCTCTACCTCCCCAGCACTAGGATTACAAGTACACACCACCATGTCCAGCTTTTTTACGTGGGCTCTGGGGTCAGGTCCTCACGCTTGCAAGGCAAGCGCTCGATCAACTGTGCCGTCTCCCCTCCCTGTACTTTCAAACGACCTGAGCAGCAAGCAGTCATGGATCAAGCAAAGCCTCAGTCCTGGGAAACCGACGGCTTCCCGTCTCTGCACTGACCAGTACCAGCACAGTACAGGAAGAGCTTTGACCGGCACCAAGAACAGTGCCTGACACGTGCCTGGTGCTCAAGCAAATCCCCCGGGCTTGAGAGGGCCTGTGATTCCCCTGCATCCCCATCACCATGCACAGGGGGCCACACACCTGACTTAGCCAGGTCTTTGCTCTCCTGGCCATGGATCCCCTCCCTGTTCCACCAAGCTTACTGCCCAGCTCAACTTGGACTCTGTGCTGGGCTTGGGTGGAGGCTGCCAACCCTTTCTCAGGATGAGATTCAGTTTTGAAGCAAAAGCGATGCAAGGACCACGGAGAAAGATACTGTGGGTACAGTGGCTACGAAGGCATCACAGAACACAGCGGGACGTGTTTTCCCTGCAAACACACTGTCGTGAGAACTGGCAGCTGATCTAATGTCAATGGGAGTTTCCAAGTTGTGGTGTGTCCAAGGATTCAAAGCCCAGGTTATGCATGAAAAGAACGTGAAAATATTAGTGTTTCTATGGAGGCCAAGTCCAGGGTCCGGTACACCACTGTTCCCGGTGAGAGCACGTTAGGGTCAGTGTCTTGAGCTGCATTCACGAATGCTGACTGTCACCCCAGCCCCACCTGTGTCCCTGTAAGGACCCCTGACATGCACTGCCCTGTTTCCTGCCCATTGGTCAGTCACCCCAGCTCCACCTCCTGGCCCCGTCCTCTAGGTTCTCATGTGCCGGCAGCTCCCAACTTCTCAGGAAGCCCCCAACCCTGCCACCCACTAACTTCCAGGGAACACTGACTCATTCAGAGAGGGGTGCTCCCAGGGTATCTGACCTGTAACCACCTTGCCCAGAACCCTAGGTGCACACACACTGGATGGGGTGCGCACATCCTAGGTTACTGGGAGTGTGGACACCAGGATGGATGGACTCTTGGGTATACGCCACACTCACGTGGAGGACAGGTGGGGTCAGGAATTACAGCGAGTTACTAAGAATCACAGTCAATTACCAAGAGCCTCGTCCCTTTAAATACCTGTGTGGTCCAGTGTGTCCCAAGCTCCATGCCAACCACAGACGTGTGAACGCCTGAGCTAACCCTGGCGGTAAGTGGCATCAGCTTTCTCTCTGGGGCCTGGTCACAGGTGGGTGGGATGTGTTTCCTGTGGTCCCCTGGAGCCTCTGGTGGGCACACATGGCCCAGGTGCTCAAAGACACACCCAGACATCACCACAGTGATGGGTCTCGAGGGTCACAGTTGGCCCCAAGCACCGAGATTGCCCCAGACACAGGATAGGACAATCACCCCCCCCCATAGGCCATAGCCCGCAATGTGCTCGGATAGCGGGACCTGGCATCAGGAATGTTGGCCTGGCTGAAAGTGCCTCCAATACTCTACAGCCTGTGGGGAGGGGTCCATCTGCCCAAGGCCTCAGAGGCTCCTTAGGAGGGACATGTGCCCTCTTACCCCATACACTAGTAGCGAGGCAGTTGCAACCCATCGCCCCAAAACAGGCCCGTGAGTGTGGCCGGGGCTCGGGAGGAATCTAGTGCTAATGCCTGTGGGCTGGCGACTGCTGGAGGGTCAGTGGAAACCCAAATGAAGTTTCCCACTAGACTTTAAACATCTGGAGGCAGGAACTGAAGGAAGGTCTTGTGCTTCCCGGCCTGGCTAGCTTGCCACTGTCCCTCAGGAGGAGACAAGCCAGCAGGGCTCAGACGGTCTGTGAACAGTGAGGGCCAGTTCTGACCTTAGGAGATCAGCTGGGTGTGGCCAGTTGAGGACAGAAAGAGCCTGCACGTCTGTCCTCCCAGCCAGCTGGCCAGCCCACCCTTCCCACACGTCCTCACATGCCCCCAGTGGAGGCCATGTCCTCAGCCCCATACTCTCCTGACCTCATCCCTCCAGTGCTGGCCTATGGCCTCTCAGTCATCGTGTCCCCCCTGTGCACTTGGGGGACCCACTCTGCTCTCACCCTTGCTGCCTGGACACCACATCCCACAGCCTATGGGACAGGTCCTCCTTACGGTCTCCTGTGCTCTGGATGAGGCAGCCCCAGTGCTCTCGCGGGCACTGGGCAAGCCTGGGCTGCGGCAAGTGACTCACTCGGCATACAGGTGGGGGCGGTGGAGGGAGTGGGTCTCCAGGACCTTGGGACCATCTCTGGAACTCGGTTTTCCAGCTACATGCCAAATGGTGATCAACCCTTCAGGATGCCTGAAGGCCTCCTCCCCCAAGGCTGCCTTCAAGGCCTCTAAGCCAGCCCAGGCCAGCCTTGGCACAGCTTACCCCATGCACCTGCATGCCCACACGCCGACACCTGTAAGCTTACTCTCTCTTGGCACTGGCTTCTAGGGTCAGTCTGTAGAGGGCTTGCTCTCCTTCCTGCCAGGGCCTGGGCCTCTGAGGAACTGGGTTGGGCAGATGGCCAGGGAACAAGACTGACAGAACCCCCAGGGGCTGTCACCTGGCCAAATCCTAAGAATCCAGGGAGCGTTTTGTACAAATGAGCAGCGGCCTGCTCAGCTGGCCCCAGGCCCCAGGAGGAGTCCTGCTTGGCACACCATGGGGCTCCTCTTACTCACCAAGCCCAGCCTGCCCTGTAGCTTTCCCCTCTGCCTCCCCCACAGTCCACCCAAGGGTACGGCCCCCTGCCTGGCTTAGCCCTCCCAACCACAAGTGGCCTGATCAGGTGCTGGTGCCACTGATTATCTGCCAAAGGTCTTCAAGGCCACCATCCACCCCAGTTCTGTGACATACTACAAAGATGTGTCACTGGGCCAGTGGTCATCAGCTCCAACCACTGCTGGGCATTATCAGACCGATGATTAGCATGAGGAGGGAGCTGAGCCCAAAGAGGGGGACCTAGCCAAGGACCTTGTGGGGTGACGACGGGCTTCTAGAATCTGTAGAGACCAGGTGTACATGGGGAGCTTGCAGGTGTGCAGGGCAAGCAAGGAACAGCAGATGAAAGAACGGTGTGACTCATGCAGCCATGAGGCATGAGGTGAGACATCGCAAAGCCTAGAACCTGCCACCAGACAGAAAGTGTCACCTAAGGAAGTACCTACAATGAGGACGTATGAGGGTCTCGCTCTTTGCTATGGGCTGAGTTATGACCCAATGCCCATACCTGGAAGTTCAACATCCCATAGGCCAGAATGTGACATGCTTTGGGTTACGGGGGTCTTTGCAGACATAATTTTTGCTGGAAAGTGTCCGGAGTCGAGGACCTGGCTATTGCTTGCGTCCACGGCCTCTATCACAGCTAAAAATCCTAACCTCTGTTCCCCTGGGGACACCGCGTGGCTTCTAGTTCGCCATCATGAACTGGAAGCCCCTTTCTCCTTTAAGTTGTGTTTCTCAGATATTTTGTCTGAGCAATGGAAAACTAACATTATGCATTCTTTCATCTGGGAGCGGTGGTCCTTTCCTTAGCAAGCATCCCATATTCCTGGCATCCCCAGTTTCTTCATTCCCATAGCCTCATATATCACCTTCTCAGAGGCTGTCCACAGACATGCTCTGCAGACATAATTTTGAAGGTAAAAGCACGTGGGCAAGCTCTCACCCAGGATGCTCTCGAAAGAAGGGGAAATTTGGAGAAGCCCTGTGAAGATGAAGGTGTGGCTTTACAAGGCCAGCAAACTGCAGGAGCTCGGAGAAGCCTGGTGTGCCTTCTCCCGCAACCTCAGAAGAAACTGACCCTACCCGCCTGGTGCCTGGGTCTTAGGCTCCTAGCCTCCTGAAGAGAGAGGCAATAAGCCTCGGCAGTTAAGCAGCCCTGCTTGCTGAGCTTTGGGGTGGCAGCCTCGGGAAGATATGCTGTCAACGTTCAGGGCCAGCCTTTGCCTGGCACCCAGGGGGAACTTGTAACATTTACCACTGAGCAGACCTAAAACCTGCCCAGGCCAGATACTGAGCCCAAGCGTGCGAGCCTGTTGGGGGGATGCCAGGGAAAACAGCTGCACAGGCAGGGCCCTGAGGGAGGTTATGGGTGGGCACAGGCAGAGAAGGGAGTGAGGCTGGCTAGTCCCCAAAGAAGCCACCTAGGATTTCCAGCTGTCACTGATCAGACAGCAGTGTGTTCCCCTCACGCTCAGAGTTTCCTCGGCAATGGCGGTTGGGGCTAGACTGATGCGAAACAGAGCATCTGGAGGCCTGGGCTCTGCTCCTCGGAGGTCCGAGTGCCCTCACCTCACTGCTGGCTTTGTGCTCCCGCCAGGGCAGCGGCCTCTGTGTGGGGCAGAGCTGAAGCCCAGGGCACAAGGATCCCACCAAACCAGAAACGATCTAAACACCCCCATGCCAGGACATTGGAGCATCTGCCCAGACCTGCTTCTTGACAAATGCCACCAAGAAAGGTCACCAGCAGCAGACACAGAGGTGAGGCACTAGGGCTCTGGGCACAAGGCACCAGCCTGGAACCTCTGAAGACATTACCTGGTGTTAGCAGGTAAAACATGCGCAAAGACCCAAACTTAATCCCTAGCACCTACACAAAATGCTGGCGTGGTGGTGTGTGCCTTTAATCCCAGTGCTTGGGAGACAGGGAGACGGATCCCCAGAGCTCACTGACTAGCTATGTAGACTGGCTAAGCTCTAAGCTCACAAAGAAACAAGGGGGAGAACAGTTAACATCAACCTCTGACCTCCACACGCACACACACAAACATGTTCAGTAGCAGCTCCCAGGCACTCATATGCAGATGCACACACACAACATGCATATACACTCACGTACACACACATCATCATCAAAAAGAACATCAGCAACAACCCACCGGATGACTGTACCAGGCTGGATGAAGCTGGCTCAGGGCTCCAGGCAAGTAGATGCCAGCTCAGGGAGATGAGGGCACAGGCTTCACTCTCAGGAGTGCCCTCAGCCCAGCTCCGAGTCCTCCCCTGAAATCCCTCTGGGCCAGGCATGGGAGGAGAGCTTGCCGTAAGGAAAAGGCCCCAACTTTCAGTGCCTGTCACCCCACCCAGAGCACAGCTGTGCCGGGAGCATCGTGGTAGAAACACAGGCACGCTCGCACCTAGCTGACCCCTCCTAGAGCTCAGCCCTGCTGCCCAGCCAGTGTGTCCTTCGTCCTGTGCAAGGTGGCCTCTGAGGCCAGGAGCAGGCCTTTCACTACAGTGACAATAAGCACGGTCGCTAACAGCAGTGTGGAACCTTAAGACTCCAGGACACCTGTTTTGCTGCTGGGCCACTCGTGTACGGGGTGTCTGTCCATTGTTTCTTTGGGCTTCATCTCCATGCGGAGTGGCTAGTCTCTCCCTCTTGGAAACATGCTGGGGCAGGCGGGGGTGCTCTCGTTGGCTGCAAACACAGCTGGGAGGTTCTCTGTACACACCTCGGGGCCACACAAACCATGCCCCTGGAGCTTATGAAGAGTCCTCCCTGGCAAGACTGATGTGGTTGGCCTGTAGAGCATCACTTAGAAGGATTCTTAGGTCTTAAAAAGGAGCATAGTTGGGAAGGCAGCCACGGGACCCCTCAAGCCTGGGCTGCAAAAGCCTCCCGGCTGAGAAGAGAAAGCAGAAAGCTTCCAGGAAACAGAGCCCGGGAGAGGCTGGCCTGAGCTGGCTGGACTGGGCTGTAGCTGATGGTACTGGCTTTGGGTTCAGCCATACTGTGCTCCTCTCTGGCCTTGATGGCTGTCCTCTGCACAGCAGTCCACCCAGGCTGCCTCATGCAGTGCTCAAGGGACAGTGACAGAAATACCTCCCCAAAGCCTGGTTCACAGAGGATTCTCAGCTGCTGGACGCCTGAGCAGTGTGCATGGCTCTTTCAGAGGGTCTCCAGGGTCCTGGAGACGGTGTCCCCATGGAGTTACAAGACAGACTGTCCAGAGCACTACAGCAAAGATCAGATCCAGGCCATTGCATCACCAGGATGAGCTCCCCTGGGCCGAAAGCTCAGTCCTCACTCTGGAGATGCTGAAAGCCCAGCTGACAGCACAGCGGAGGCTGAGGACCACTCTGGGAGTGGCCCTCCATGCTGGGCCACACAGAGGCTGGGTGGTTACTTACACCCACCTCTGCCTGAGGATGAGAGACACCAAGTACAGGACTGCGTGTGCTCTACGAGGTCCCTGCATCTTCTACCTCTCATTCTCTCCCCCAGAAGGCTGCCATAAAGTGAGACGTTTACGGAGAATCAACTTGAGTCCAGAAGTAGAGCTAGGTTCTTTGGTGACAACAGAAGACCAGGCTGTGGTGGTCCCTAACCCCAGGGGCCTCAGTGAGCACCCAGGCACAGGACTGTCCACACTGGATATGCTCGGGAACACCTGTGGCCCAAAGCAGCTTTGCCAGCAGAGGGAGGACACCTGACTGCCCGTGGCATGATTCAGCCCACGGGCTCCAGCCCTCGTTCTCCTGCAGTGCCCTGGCAGAGTGGGGACAATGCCACAGTGACGTTTCTCCTCCATGAGATGGGACAATTATCACCACTGCCTGGCCAGGCTGGCCAGAAACGATGCCTCAGACAGGGACCCATTTCCTCCAATACATTTAGCTCTTTCATGAGCTAAGTGTGCTGCTATCCAGTGGCATTTCTGGTCCCTCAGACGGAGGCTGGAAAGGCCACCTATTTTCCCAGAGCCACCTCCCTCCCTTCCAACCACGGGGTAGCTCAGGTGTCTGCCACCCTGAGGAACTTCAGCAGAAATCCAGCTAAGGGGGCTTCACTCTCCTTGAAGGAGACTCGGACCAGGGCTGGCAGGGGAGAGGGGACTGAGGCAGAGTAGACAGGACTCATAGGCGCCAAGGCTCGTGGGAGAACTGGGCCATCAGAGGCCACCAGAGGGCGCTCGGTCCTAGGAGGCCAGAGCAGGCCAACACCGGGCTTGGCTAAGGCCGCTTGCTGCTCTCCTGAGAGGTCACCCTGCTTCCCTTGACCCACGTGGCACCACACTCTCTTCAATGTCCTGGACCTGCAGGTGTTCTCCCACTCTTAAGGGCCGTGAGGCTGCAGCCAAAGGAGTTCCAGAAAGAGAGGTCTCCCTGAGGGGCACCAGCAGGGACAGATCACCTTGCAAGTCTCAAGGAGCGGACACTTGCCCCTGGCCAGCACAACTGTTGTGATGCTGCTGGTACTGACAGACCCGGCAGGATGGATGACACTCCTGTCTGTCACATGGATGACGAGACCTTTGGCTTGTCCTGGGTTCACACTCCCCACCCCATGACTACAAGCCCCAGTTTCAGGCTGGGCCCCATCTCAGCCTTTCCACCTGTCTTCTCTGTGTCCTTGGCCCTGCCCTCTTCTGCCTAACAGACAGGAGCAGCCGAGGACGAAAGTTCAAGAAGGTCCCCGAGGAGGGTGGATCTGGAGGTGACAAGGAGTAGGCTCAATGGCTTCTCAGAACCTTCAAAGCCTTGGGCTGGTGTGTGAAGGCAGCAGAGTCTGGCAGAAATTCAGCAGAGAGACAAGGGTGTCAGGCTACAAGTTCCGATTTGTGTGTGGCAAGAGGGGGGGCCAAAGCGTGAACAGAGTGTTAACCAAACTGTGCCAGGGCCTCTGCTGCAAGGCAGCCGGGTAGACGGTGCCCAGAGAGGTGTGGGAGGCAGCTCATTGGTACTGCTTTGTCTGCCCGTCACAAGATGGCCTATCCTGGGGAACTTGAGAAGGGATCAGACCTTGACTCAGGCCAAGAGGTCTTGCAGAATGAGTCTCTCCTGAGGGACAGGGGTCCTGGGCCTGACTTCCTCCTCCAAGCCCCACGCAATGGAGACCACCGGCCGCCCCTCTGGGTGATGCTCTGATCTCTCACTCGAAATACCCACGGTGTGGCCCTTCACCAAGTCCCATGGCAACCCTTGAATTTGACCCCTAGCCAGCTCGGTCTCTGCCCACCAGGCCCTGGGCACTGCACAGACCCACGAGGCTCCACACACACGTAGGGTTGAAGCCTGGGGCTGGTCTACGCTCATCCGTTCACAGACTCTTTCCCAAAGCGCTTGGGGCAGCGGGGCAGGAAGGGCAGCTTCCAGCAGCTGCAGGGCCCGGGCGGCCGCCAGGAGGGCCGCTGTTCTTACAAAGAAAGAGATGACAAGGCCCCTGGGCGGGACCCCAAGGCGCCGACCACCTGCAGCTGAGCTCGCTGCTCCAGGCAGCCCCCAGTGCCAGGACCACCGCGACCACGCAGCCAAGGGGGCCGGCGGGCACAAGTTCCTTGGCAGAAATCCTCGCGAGTCTCGGGGTCGCCCGAGCGCACACCAACCACCAAGCACGAGGGGATCAGCCCACAAAACCCACCTAGGCTGCGCCGGCGGGGAACCCCGCGGGAATTCCTGGGCACAGCGGGGACCTTAGCCCGAAGCCACCGCCAGCAGCGCTCGGCCGGGCAGAGACGAGGCGGCGTCCCGGAGCGGGGCCCGCAGCTCCCGCTCGCCCCGCGCGCAGGGCTGCCCCGCCGGTGCGCTGGGCCAAGCCGGCTCTCGGAGACCCCCGGCTCCAGCCCCTCAGGAGCGCAGCGCGGGGTCGGAAGAGCTCGGTGAGGAAGGGACCCGTGCGCGTGGGGGGAGCCGGGGGGCGACGGAGCGGAGCTCGGAGGCCAGGGCCACGGATGCCCACCAGCCGGGCGCCGGAGGTCGGGGGCCGCGGAGACCAGCGGCGGGCTCGGGTCCCGGACCCCCGCGCGCCGCGCCCGTACTCACCCGAGATCTCCGCCTGGGGCACGTCGCTCAGGCTGAAGCCCTTGGCCCCGTAGATCTGGCGGACTTCGCTGCAGCTCCGGCTCCTGCCGGCGGGGTCCCCGAGGGCGCAGGCGGCGAGCGCGGCGGCCGCGCACAGCAGCCACCAGCCGCGGGCCCGGAGCTCCATGGCGGGGCCGGCGGCTCCCCCGGGCGCCTCTGCCGGATCGCGGCCGGCCCGCTCGGCCCCGCCGGGGAAGGGCAGAGTCAAGGTCCCGGCGCGGGCGGCGGCGGGGACGACAAAAGCCGGCGGCCGCGGCGCGGGGCGCGAGGTCCGGCCGATCGCTCGCTCGCTCGCTCGCTCGCTCGCAGGGTCGGGCGGGCGAGCGCGCAGCCCCGGCTCGGCGCCTCCCCCGCCTCCCGCCCGGCCCCTCGGCGGCCGCGGAGAGGGGCGGGGAGCGCGGGCGGGGCGGGGCGCGGCGCGGGGGCGCGATCGGGGCGCACCGGCCCTTGGTCACTTTCGGGGCGCGTGCAGGCCGGCTCCGCCCGCGCGCAGCCGCCCGCCGCACGGAGGAGGCCGCGGGAGCCGAGGAGCGCCGAGGCCGCGCCGGGGTCCCCACGGGCGGGCCCCCCACGCCCAGCGCCCAGGGCGGCGGCACCACCTGTGGGGGCGGGGGCGGGCGGAGGGGGGGCCGCCGAGGCAGGGCTTCCCCCGCCGGACGTGACATCACGCCCTCCGGCGCCAATCAGGGGTTTCCCCGCCCCCAGCCCAAATGGGCACCCCTGGGCTCTCGGTCTCTCGCTCTCCCCGGCTTCTCGCATCCCGGCTGCGCAGTGGCGCGCCGGTTCCCGCCGCGCGCGCTCGGCTCTGCGTGCGGTCCGCAACTCCGGCCCGTGGTCTCCCTCCTCACCTGCACCCCAGGATCAGCTCCTCCTCCCTCCCCGCCTTTTCTAGACCCCTCTCCTGGGCTCCAGTTCTCGCCCGAGGCTTTTGTGAAGGAGAGTGGGGGGCTGCACGCGGGCCCTCACTCGCTCCGACCCTATGCAGACAGTCCTTGCAGATGGTCCCCGGGTGCTTTGGTCCCCTCCGCACAACTTTTTGGGGGATTGCGAGACAAGCGACGGGCCAGAGGCAGGTCCGTGGGGGGCGATCAGTAACTTTTGGAGAACGGTAGGGTGAGGACTCACAGGTCAGGTTGGGGAGAAATGAGGAAGAGCAAAGGAAAGCCAGGCAGGGTGCCGCGTGCCCTGGGCTGCAGAAGGGAGTTGCAAGGACTGGGAAGCACTCTCGGGTGCTGGTGATGACGTGTTTGGAGTTTTTGCATGGCTGCTGCCCATCCCACTCTCCCCTCTGCCCTGGGAGCAAAAGCTCCAGACACCCTGGGGGCGGAGGTAGGCTGTGAATGCCCGGCCTCAGGGCTGATGTTAAGTACCAGATACCCGAGTGTTGGAAATGGGAGGAAGGCAAGCAAGTTGGCTCTCTTGGAAGACTACAACAATCTCCATGTGGCCATAAGTATGTGGCACGCGCGGGTTTGGGATCAGGGCCCATGGGTGGTGGCAACCCCCTCCCAGTCCCTGCAATGGGGGGGGGGGAGCAGGAAGCTACACCCCACCAGGGGCTCCAGCAACCTTAGGGGCGGGGCTGAGGTTTTCTGCCCACCTCCCAGAGCAATTCCTTCATTTATGCAGACTCCCAGTCACTGCAAGAGCTGCAATCCTAGAGAACGGATCTGCCCTCTCCCCCTGCTCTGCCACAGGTTTCCTGACTCGCCAGCTCTGGGGCCTACACGCTGGGGCCAGCTCTTTCTTGCCTGGGCCTGGCCAGGCTGCCTACACACCAGCCTCAGGCCAGCCCGGCCTGCCTCCTGCAGCACCTGCCTCTGGCCCTTGCTGACTCTCCAGGCTCTGGGTTAGGCCTGGCCCCCCACCACGTGTCTGGGGATCAGGTGTGGCCTCCTCGAATGCACACAGATCTGAAATCTGGGTTAAGAGTGAAACCCAGGCGGGGATCAGCGGAGCCCCTCTTGTGACCTGTAGCTGTCATTCTAGCATGTTTTCTTAACCTGACCAGGCTGTGTGATTCTTCAAAGTAGGTCAGTGCCCAAACCATTTCTGGGCCCTAGATGGTAGATCTTAACAATGTGATGGACCCTCAGGTGACACCCTGTATAGGGTAGCTCCCTCCCCTAAAGAATGCTTAGCACCACCTGCCAGAGGGTGATACTGTGTATCATCACCGTCCCACAGGTCACAGGCCATTCTGAAAACTACCCCCTCCCTGCCAGACTCCATGACATCAGGGAGCTGCGCTGTGGGACTGAAGAACCCCAAAAGCAAGTTCCACAGATAGCAGCGTAGATTGTAGACGCAGAGTAGTGGCTGCAGGCAGAGGGGTCAGAGGGCATGGGTTGGGGTCAGCCTGTGACATGACCTGCTGGGGCACCCAGGAGGTCTTATGGTACCCTGGGGACTATGGAAAAAATCTAAGGACCTGAGAGCCCCTCGGGAGGAAGCTGATCTGCAAAGGGGTCTGGGAATTATGGGGAAGCAGAGCGGCCGCCTCCTTAGCCAGAGATCTCTCTGCACTTGGCAACAGAGGCCCTGCTGGAGGGAAGCTACAGTGGGCAAGAGAAGCTGCCCTTGGCCCTGGCCGGCTCCGTGCTCTTCCCTGTCTTTCCTCTCCATATTTGTGTGAAGTCATGGAAATGTCTGGGCTCAGTTCCGAAGCTTAGCAGGTCTCTGGAAGGTCCAGTTCTGCCCCTTGGGAGTAGGCATGGGGTGGACAGGGGCACAGGACAGGGACAACATGGGTGCATTCTTCTCAAGGGTGGTCCCGTCTGTAGCCGCCCCCTGCCTGCCCAAAGCCCCTGCCCGAGGGCACTCCACTTCAAGGCAGTGCTTTGGCAGCTGCTCAGCTTTGCAGAACCTGAGTCCCTTTGATCAGCCGGAAGTCTGGGCATGTCTCCGTTCCCAGAGCAGCTGAGGGAAGGCTGGTTCAGGGAGGCTGGGCCACCCATTTGGGCTGAAGCTTTGCTCCTCCAAACCAGCTCCTGTCTCTCCTTCCAGGCACCCCCACAGGAGACGGCCTGAGACGCTCCTAGGTTTGGCCACCCTGGGGTGGTTTCCTCCTCTGCTGCCCTGACTCTGGGACTGGATACCAGTACCCCGCCAGGTCTGCCATGTTCCGACAAAGTCTGGTTCACAGTGGCCAGCATTCAGGCAGTCGCAGGCTGGACACTGGTTGCCTGAGTCTGTCCTGCAGGGCTGACCACTCTCCTTTCTTGGCGTGGTTTCTGCTTGCTCTCTCCACATCTTCCTCCTGGGTTCCTGCTGGCTTCTGGTCTTTTCCTTTTGTAAAAGTCTGGCTCATTTTTCTAAAACCTGCTTCTCTGGTGCCTGCAGAGACAGCTGTACAGACCTCGGATCCCCAAATGCATGTGGTGATACCCACGTGAGCCTCATCCATGTCCCTGGAAACACCACCCTGCTGACCAAAGTGCTCTGCCTGCCTCTTTCAGATTCCAGCTTCTCCCGAACCTTCCCTGAGGTAGGTGAGGCCTCACAGCACTTCCAGCTCTGGAGGTGGGAGCCTAGCGTTTTGTAGCCTTGCAGACATGGCTCCTGAGACCTCACGAAGTCCTGTTCGCCTCAGAGGGCTTCTTGCACCCCTTCACTTCTGTGTCAGCTGGACGCAGGGTTCTCTGAACCCAGAAGAACAACATCCAGGGTGAGGCCAGTGGCCAAGCTTAGCTCAGGTGGAGGTAGAGGTTCTGAAGGACTGTGCTGCCAGGACCACTCCTAGAAGAAGCTCTAGAACATTCCAGTGGCTCTCTGGGAGCTCCACTGTTACTTTCAGTGTGGCCTGCTGAGGCTGGCGAGGTTCCACCCCCAGGGCCAGGCTGGGTGGCAGGTTCCTGTGGTTGTCACATGCTTGCCTCTGTCCAGCAATACTTGAGTCTAATGAAAAGTTCCCCACCTTGGCACCTGGACAGTTGTCACCAGCTGGCCTTCTTGTACATCCAGATGTGACCTCACTCAATGGGTGTTTTCTGAGTTTCCACAGGTTCAAACCCCACATATAATTCATGGGCCAAGATGCCAAAGTGGGTGCCACATGGAAGCTCAGAAGAGACCACAACCACTCTGACCAGTGCTGGAGGAAGGGTCCCACCCTCTCCATAGCCATCCAAACTTGCTGCTCCTCTTGAGGGTGCTGTGGGGTGTTGGGCCCAAGGGGGAGCCACCTCAGAGAAGAAGCAGAGCTGGACACAGGGCAAGGGCCAGGGGTGCCCTCAGAAACCAGCCGAGGAGGAGTAGAGCACAGAGAGTCGGTACCCTTCCCTCTGTCTGGGGTCAGGAGCACAAGCCTGGTTCAAGGTGGCTTTAGGTTCAGTGGTCTTAGCTGGAAGCCCAGTGGCTGGAGGAACAGCACACCGAAGGAGACCCAGGCCTGGATTGAGTCAGGCTCCTGGGCACAGAGCACCCAGAGGGGTCTGCACTGTGGGTGCTGGTCTGGAGTGAGTTTTGTCCTAAAAGGAGATTTTGTGGGGCCCAGTGTCATGGTTTGATCCAGGTGTCCCCCACAAACAAATGAATGTGTTCTAAATGCTCGATCCTCAGCTATTGGCAGTTCAGGAATTAGAACCTCGCTAGAGCTGTGTTGTTGGGGGCGGGCTTTGGGGGGTTATACGCCAGCTTCCCCTCGCCAGTGTTTGGCACACCTTCCTGCCATTGTTTCCAGTGCTGTGGCGGAGGTGATGTCCACCCCTCTGCTCTTGCCATCATTTTCCCTGCCAGGATGGAGTCTCCCCTCGAGTCTGTAAGCCTAATAAACCCATTCCTCCACAAGCCGCTTTTGCCTGGGTCCTTCCTGTGCAGCAACTAGAAAGCTGACTGCAACACCCAGGGAGCAGGTGACACAGACTTGGCAGGTGAGGTTACACCTAGGAAGGAACTGGACCTGGGGCAGCCAGCATGTGGGGCGAACGTCCTGATCCCTGGAGGAGAGGTAGTGGGGTCTGTGCCTCTCTGTGAGCACCAGCATCCTGCAACACAAGAGGGAGCCTATGACTGAGGGGCTAGGTGGGGCCCAAGGTCTGTGGGAAGGAGGGTTGCTGGTCTCTTCCAGGGACAGGCTGCCTAGTTCCTGGTGGGTTGGTCTCATATTCCCTGAAGCCGTAGGAGCAGCTGGAGGAGGCGGGATTCCAGCCCGGATGCCAGGCGTGCAGTGCTATCCATAGGGTGCTGCCCACAGGGCACCACTCAAGGGTGCTCTCCCACGGGGCTCCTCTCGCAGGTGCTGCCCACAGGCCCACCCTGAGGGGACGAGGGAACATGGTGTAGCAAGATCCTGCAATTCAGGAGGTTGGTGGCCAGAACCTGCGGCCATGACCTGTCCAGGAGTCAGCCCAGCCCATCTGCCTACTCCAGCCTGTGTTAGTTCCATCCGGGGCAGGATACAGCCATGGCCACCCGCCATGACTCCTGCCCGATAGTGACAGCCGCACAAAGGTGGTCTTAAAGGGGGTCAGACAGGGCAGCCTCGCCTTTCCTGATGTCCTCAGGAAGGACATCCTCAGCCGTTGGGCTTCTTTTCAGGGCATCTCGTAAGCACGATAGACAGATGCTCTGTGCAGAGGGAGGGGTCTTGAGCCATAGGACGAGAAACCACAAATTCGTAGGAAAGCAAAACTGAAGGGTTCACATTTCGTGATTTCAAATCTCACCACAGAGCTACAGTGATCCAAGACAGACCAGTGGAATAGAGAATTCAGATACACACGCTGCACCTCTGTGGACATTTACAAGGCCTTTTCAGGGGAGAAAGAGGCGTATGTGCCACTCCTGGGTCAGGGACAGCTGAGGTTAGAGCCCTAGCTTGCACTGGACACAAAGCAACTCAGAAAGGATGGAAGCCCCTCAGAGTCAAAACTCTAAAACTTAGAAGAAATCCTGAAGAAACAACCCTCGTGCCTTCAGCAAAGGATTCCTGGCTGTGATTCTTTTTTTTAAAATTTATTTTATTCTGAAGATTACCTTCATTATCAATAATTAAATACATTGTATGAGCAAATCTTGTGATGGTACCCCTATTTCCCTCCTCTCTATCCCCAACACACTGGGGACCCTCCTCAGTGAGCATACTGGATCAGTCCTTGGGGTAGGGAGTTAGGAATTGCACAAGATGTCTGGCTAAAGCTTAAAAACAACTTTAAGAAAAAACATTTATTTGCAAGCAGAGAGAGAGAGAGAGAGAGAGAGAGAGAGAGAGAGAGAGAGAGAGAGAGAGAGAGAGAGAGAGAGATGGGTGCGCCAGGGCCTCTAGCCACTGCAAATGAACTCCAGATTCATGAACCACTTTGTGCAACTGGCTTTACGTGGGAACTGGAGAATTGAATTCAGGTTGTTAGTTTTTGCAGGCAAGTGCCTTAACCGCTGAGCCATCTCTCCAGCCCTAAAAAGCAAAACAGAACTTTTCACTGACAACTTCTGTTCATATAGACAATATACCATGTTCATAATCCCCTCCCACCACCCTCACTTTCCCCTCCAGAACCCCCTCCCTTGAGTCCCCTGTTCGTTCCAAGGAGTCTCTCTTCTGATTTCATGCCATCATTAGTGTCCCCCCTGTTCTGCAGGTCTTGTGTCCGCAACAGCAGCTGCTGTGAGGTCATGCACGCCAAGACCACTTTGTGTCTGGAAGACAGTATTGTAAGCGCTCCTCCCCTTCCTTTGACTCTTAATTCTTTCTGCCACCCCTTTGGCAATGGTCCCTGAGCCTCGGAGGGAGGGACTTCCCTGTCACTTAGCACTTTGGTGAGTTTTGAGTCACCACCACCACCTGAAAAGAGAAGCGTCTTTAACCAAAAGTGAGAGTGGCATCATATGCTGGCACAAGCCTCAGTGTTTAGAGGGCAGTTTGGTGGGCATAATGTATCCATTTAGACAGACAGCAGTAGTAGTCTCCCCCCCCAGGGCTTATGACCCCCCAGCCATGGTCTTCGTTAGGTCTTCAGTACCAGGCGGGAATTCTCTCCCCTGAAGGGAATTTGAATCCAATCTGAGAGCAGTGATTCTTGACAAGCAACAAAAGTCAAAAGAATCATCAAAACTGAAAATTGTGCCAAGGAATCCTACCAAGAAAGTAAGAAGACAGCCCACAGGACGGCAGAGAATTTTGCACATCCCCTCTCCAAGGGAGCTAGTTTTCAGAATATACAGAGGACTTTTATAATTAACAGAAGAAAGTCAAGAGTAGGAAGGACAGAGGAGCCGAAGATTTTATTTTTATCAGTGATGAAAACGGGACCGGAATGGTTAATTTTGCTATGTGAATTTTACTTCAGTGAAAAACCAAGTGCGAACAGAGTGTCCCTGAGGGGCAAGGAGTCCTTCCCGTGAAGCCTTGGGAGGCCCAGCCTGGCCTCAGCGTGGCTCCAGCCCAGCTACAGAGCAAGAGTGACTGATACCAAACCTTGCGACCTCCCTGTTCCCCAAAACTGCAAGGCGAGCTCTTTTTCAGGATTAAGGTTCAGATCCCTGGGTCCTGACCTAAAATGCTCCCAAAGCTCTGCAGCACCAAGTCTCCCAAGAGCAGATCCTGAGGAACAGAACAGACCTCTCTGACCTAAATTAGAAGCGAGGAGCGTCCACAGCTGCAGGACAGACCAGAACCCACCAGCAGCCTCCTGGGCGCAGACTGGTGCACAAAGACTCCTTTAAACCAACCTTCTCACTAAAGGAGGGGGAGGGATGCAGAGCGAGCTGGACCCTGTCTGCTTGTTACTCAGCCTACAACGAAGCTGCTTCTTTCTTCCTCGAACCCAGGGCGGCATGCGTGCCAGACAAGCGCTCTACCACTGAGCTGTGACTCCAGCCCTTGAA
This sequence comes from Zapus hudsonius, assembly GCA_004024765.1. Lineage (NCBI taxonomy): Eukaryota > Metazoa > Chordata > Mammalia > Rodentia > Dipodidae > Zapus > Zapus hudsonius. Next base: position 23,432 of record PVHP010018740.1, read on the forward strand.
CTTGCAACTTCCTTAGCCTCTGAGTGCTGGGCTTCCAGGCCTGTGCCCCCAACGCTCTCTCTTTTCCTTTCTCCATGCAGACACTAGTGAAGAGTGAGTGTCCTCTCTGCACGGTGGGCAGGGGCCTGCTGGAGGCCACAAGGCTCCACCGGTAGCGGGTGTCCCCAGTGTAACCTCAGCCCCTCTGCAGAGTCTATACTGGCCACCAGGATGCTGACGCTTGGAGGGCCTCCCCCACTCCTCAGTTCTCAGGAGCCTTGTGTTGGGGCCTGTGTGTGAGCCACTGAGGTCCCTGGGGGCTGCTCACAGGGAGGACGAGGGACAGGGAGCAGCGAAGCTGAGGTTCTTGGAGAGGGCCAGGCTGCAGGTTCAGTTTCCGACACACAACTCTGACTAGTTCATCTTTGCAATGTCGGATCACCAAGAACTCCCTCCTGGCCTTTGAATGTGTCTCCTCCAAACCCGTGTGGAATCTCCATCCCCAGGGTACCAGTGTGGGGACTGGGGACTGCTATGGAAAGGGCTGTGGAAGTGGGTTTACTGCCTCCTCTAGGCCATGTCCAGGCCCAGTGGTGTCCCTTCAGGAGGCCATCTTGGAAGCACAGAACAGCCCGCATCAGATACCAAGTGTGCCAGCGTCTTGGTCCTGAACTTCTTGGCCTGCAGAATGGTGAGGAATAGTTTTGTGTTTATGTGATGCTCTGTTATGGCCACAGCAGTGGATGGAGATCACAGGCTGGAGCTGCATCAGGCCGCAGAGCACATGAGACAGGAGCCGTCTGTGGTAGCAAAGCGGATCAGGCTTGAGCATCCGGGCCTCCCACAGCCCAATCCTGCTTTAGCCGCAAACACAGCTGACTGTAAAGACAGCTAGTCTTCATAAATACTCAAAGAATAACGAGCTTTGGCTTCTCCAGGGGAAGCCATGAACCTTGGCCATTACACAAGATGGCTTAGTGTCTAGTCAGATCTGTGCCTTTGTGAAAATTGACTTGTCAGCTTCTTATTGAAGAGAAACTGGTGGCATTGGGCTCCCCGCTAAGCATGTCCTATACTGCAAGGAAGGA
>PVHP010018741.1:0-32808 GCA_004024765.1 Zapus hudsonius
ATGAAAAGCTTGAAGTTGGCTGGCTGTGGGAAAGTGAATCAGATGGCTAGAGAACAGGGTGAAAGAATCCCACATTTTGACTGTAAGCCTTTTTATTATGTTAGTTTCAAACACTGTGTGGCTGGAGGACTGCAGAGTGTCTGAGGACAGCCTGGGCTTCACAGTGCATTCCAGACCAGCCTGGGCTAGTATCTCAAAAAACCAAAATGAACCCAAACCTGCATATATGCCAGCCTGGTGTTGCAAATCTGTATTCCTAGCACTTGGGAGGCTGTAGTGTGATTATGAGATCAAAGCCAGCCTGGGCTACATAGTGAGAATCTGTGTCAACACACATGCACACACATACGCACAGAGTATGTATTATCTATTTTGATAAATCCTTCAATAAACAATACACACAGATGTAATGTGTTCATTGAGTCTGTTACTCATTCCTTCCGCCAGCACACAGTAGGTATTTTATAAGTATTTCTAGGTCCTTTCTGTTTCTTGAATCTTCAGAGCTCACGTTCATGATTTGTGTTTACCCAACCATCTCTCTTTTACGCAGTGAGCTTTAATCAGTAGGCACAATAAATGTTTGCCAAATGACTAAGTGATTTACACTAGGGGAGGGGGAAATGCTTCCAAGCCTTCACAGAGGTGAAGTTGAGGAGCCTCCACTGCCCCAGGAGGGAGGAAAGCCAAGACTGAGGCAGGGGATACAAATTACAAGGGTAGTTGAGGTGGTGGAAGGGGCACATTTTGCATGGATGTGGTGAATTTTGACCACTACTGGGGTCATAGAGCTGTCCAGCCGACCCCTCATCTCACCCTGCCCTGTGCCCAGAATGAAACCATGCAGCTGCCAGGATCTCAGTGCCCAAGGGCTGTATGGAGACCTTCTTCTCACCTTAGTCCTTTCAGTCCCAAGTTGGGAAGGGCCCTTATCATCCCTCTTTTAGTTAGAGACCTGTGGTCACCTCATCTACCTGGCTCCTATAGTGCTGGGCTGGCTCCTTGTAAGTGGAAAGCGTCCTCAGATATGTAGAGGTGTTGGGAGATGGGGACGGGTGCAGATGAGTTGGTTGCCAGGACATTCCAGCCTCCAGTGTCTAGTAGGTCCTAGGCAGTCAACTCAAATTTTTAAGGGGTTGCATTGAAAGCTGGAGGTTGCCTAGAGCCTGGGACTTCAGATTTTGGGGATGCAATTTATCCTGAACAGTTCTTCTGTGAAGCACCCCTGGGCCTTGACACACCCTCTGCCATCATCACCATTACCGAATACACTAAGCACACATGTGACAGTCGCTTCACATACATCATCTCAACCCTCCCAATGACCCAGGAAGCTCTTAAAAATTCTTCTTTTTAGGATGGAAAAGTGGCTCAGTGAAGTTGTCATTTCCTGGGTCACAGAGCTCCCAAGTTCACAAGTGGTTGAGCCAGGTTTGGAAGTCAGCTCTGCCTGCACTTCCAGCCCTGACCAGACCAGACTTCCTCCCATGATCATCTGAGCCTAGGTCCCACCCAGGAGCCAGGCAAGGGGGCTTCTCCATGGCCTTCAGTTTCTATTGCCTCAGTTCCCTAAAGTTGTCCCACCTGCCTGGTCTGTAAGCTCTGCACCTCCCTCTCATAGTTCACTCAGCTTCCCAGGAAGGCCCAGGGATTGTGGTGTTGGGGACCCCGGATCCTCTCAGCTGGGCTGGTAGCTGAGCACTGTGGGGTGCACAACGCTGATCCTAACCAAGTTTGCCAGCCCAGCTTTTCTCATGGCTCTCATACAATGGTCTGCTTTGTGCCCACCTGCTGATAATGCTTAATTAGGCGAGGAGTTGATTAATTTGAGGTAATTGACAGCTAATTAGAGGTCCACAGGCTCATTAACTTGACATCTTGTCTTCCTGAATTGGCTGAGTGGGGTCAGGTGATGGTAGCCGTTGCTTCTCCCACCCCAGCTCTCGGAAGGTTGAGTCACCTGGGGCGGCCTGGGCAGACAGATCCAGGGTCCGGATAGGGGCAGGCCAAGATCAAGAGGAGAGTGAGCAGGGGTGAAGGCACCCAAGAGGGGCCATCCTAAAACAAGGAGGGAAAGCCCGGTCTATGGAGTGGAAAGAACAGGTGAGTGGGGAAACCTGCTGTCATGGGCATGGACTTTGGAATGAAGCCCACTTGGGCGTTGATTCCCAGTTCTGTTACTAGAGCTAAGTAAGGGCTCATGGGTTAAAGTGCTTGCTTGCAAAGCCTGACGGCCTGGTCTCGATTCCCCAGTTTCCACATAAAGTGGCTCATGTGTCTGGAGTTTGTTTGCAATGGCCCACCCATTCTCTCTCTTCTCTCTCTCCTTACAAATAAAGCTAGGTGACCACAATGTCATTTAAATCTCTAAGCCTCCTCAACTGTAAACTGGGAACAACAACAATATCTACTTAGCTCAGGAGGTTATCACTGACGCAAAGGATTAAGACCAATACTTGGTGAGTGCTTGATTAAGTGCTAGTTCTCCTCGGTAGCAGGAAGAGCTGATGTGAGGAGAGGCTAAGTGGGTAGAAGGGGCTTTGTGATCATGGCAGGCGACAGGAACCCCTCCCAAGGAGAGCCCCTGTTAGACTGCAGAAACCTGCATAACTAACCAGAGCAGAAACCCAGTTTCAGGGTGTGGGGAGGACCTTACTGTTATAACCCCTTTAGGGGGAAGCAGTCAATGCAGTTCTCTAGTGATACTTCCTAGCTATATTTGTACACCACAACTTAGTTTGCAGTGGCAGAAGACCAGAGACACCCTAAATGGCCACCACTGACTAAGCATATTATGGTATATCCACATAATGGAATAGTACGTAGTGGTTAAATCTGCACTTAACAGAATGAGCCAGATCCAAGATATGTTAAATGGGAGGAAGAACCCAGTGTAGGGACAGTGTAGCTCCACAAGCAGGTCACTAGTGGTCTGAGGGATAGGGGATGGGAAGGTGGTATATTTTTCACAATCTGCTCACTATTTTATTTATTTGCAAGCAGAGAGAGATAGAAGAGAGACAGGCAGAGAGAATGGGCATGCCAGGGCCTCTAGCCATGGTGAACTCCAGACACATGTACCACTTTCGGCATCTGGCTATATGTGGGTACTGGGGAATCTTGGGTTTTGCAGGTCATCACCTTAACCACTGAGAAATCTCTCCAGCTCACATCTGCTCACTTTAGATATGGCTTGTATTTATTATATTTTCAAAAAGTATTTAAACATTAAACACAACAAAACTTTTTTTTTCCCAAATAAACTTCAACTTGAATCTGCCGATATAGGCAGAGTAGTCCTGGTGAAGGAGGTGGAGGCCCGGTCCTCCACAGCTCATCTTGCAAAGGCTGGGTTTAAGGACCATCTAGAATCCTAGTAGCTTCATGTGGCTAATGGCTACCATCTTGTAGACAGCCCTCCCCCCATATCAAGGTCACATGACAGGCTCCCTGATTCTATGCTCAGTAGCTGGTGGGGCTGAACTCAAGATGAACCTGAGATCTAGATCCTTTGTTATTGCCCCAGACAGCTGCCATGGGACTCTAGTTAGTGAGAGATTCCTCCATGTTGCTATGTGAAGCAGGAAATTCATCATTGCTCAATAGTATTCTATTGGACAAGAGACAACTGATACATTTGCTGATGGAGGGACTTTCAAAAATCTTTACTTTTTCTGGTGAACACGGCAAGGTTTACTTTATTGGATTCTGCACCTTCTTCGGGGTCCTATGATCACCCAGATCACTGAAACCGAGTTTTCCACCATGAACTCCGACCCAAGAGTCCATCTTCCCCAGCGTCGTCAACTCTAGTGCCTCTATTTTTTAAACTTGTATGAAGTAGCTATTAAAATTCTGGACAGGCTGGGCGAGGTGGCACACGCCTTTAATCCCAGCACTCGGGAGGCAGAGGTAGGAGGATTGCCGTGAGTTCAAGGCCACCCTGAGACTACAGAGTGAATTCCAGGTCAGCCTGGACTAGAGCGAGACCCTACCTCGAAAAACCAAAAAAAAAAAAAAAAAATTCTGGACAAGTGTCTGTTGGTGGACAACAACACTAATTTCTGTTGGCCATATACATAGAAGTGGAATTAACAAAGGCTGTATTTTAAAAACTTTTTATTGATAATTTTCATATATAATACGTGGTGGTTTGATTCAGGTGTCCCCCCAGAAATTTATGTGTTATGAATGCTTGATCCCCAGCTGATGGCAGTTTTGGAGTTGGAACTTTGTTGGAGCTGTGTTATGGGGGGCAAGCTTATGGGGGTTATAGCCAGCTTCCCCTTGCCATTGTTTGGCACACTCTCCTTCCTGCTGCTATTGTCCACCTGATGTTGGTCAGGTGATGTCTACCCTCTGCTCATACCATCGTTATCTCTGCCATCATAGGCTTCCTCTCAAGTCCATAAACCCTTTCCTCACATAAGATTGCTTTTTTGTTCATTTCAGGCACATCTTTTTTTTTTTTATTTTTCCAGGTTTTTTTGGTCAGGTTCTTTCTGCCAGCATCCAGAAAGCTGACTGCAACATAATGTAGAATGTGTTTCATTTATTTATTTGTGTGTGTGAGACAGAGAGAGAGAAAACATGGGTGTACCAGGCCCTCCTGCTGCTGGCAAACAAACTCCAGACACATGGGCCACTTTGTGCATCTGGCTTTACATGGGTACTGGGGAACCTAACCTGGGCCTCCAGGCTTTGCAAGCAAGTGCCTTTACCTGCTGAATCATCTCCAGCCCTACATCATTTATTTTGAGCATAATCCTTTCCCATTATTTTCTTTTGATCCTTTCTCCTCTTTTTTCACCGAACCCCTTCTTTCCAACCTGTCCCTCTTCTATTGTTTTTAAATTTATTTATTATTATTTATTTGATGAAAGAATGTGCATGTTTGGGTGCACCAGGGTCTCCTGCCACTGCAAAGGAACTCCAGACACATGTGCCACTTTGTGCATCTGACTTTACGTGGGTGCTGGGGAATTGATTACTTTACAATCATCTTTAACTGTTGAGCCATCTCTTCAACCCCCCTATTCTATTTTGATGTTACTTTTCTTCTTTCATTATCTATGACAGTATGTTGATAGGCCTGACATTATTTAGGTATTTGTTTTGCTTTGGGTATGTGTGGTGTATGCACATGTATGTGCCCTGGTGGCTCCCCATATGCTCACCTGCTGTAACCAGAGTGGAATGGCAGGTGTCCCACTCCATCACTCTTCTTCCAGAGCTTGGGCTGCAGCAAGGGCTCTGTCCTCTGCAGAACTGGGGTTCCAGGTACACATGGCCATGCCCAGCTGTTTAATGTGGATCTGGAGTTTTAACTTCAGCAGTCTCAGGTCCCCTCAGGACCTCATGCTTGGGCAGGAAGTGCACTTAACCACTGAGCCACTTCTCTAGTCTCCCCTTTTTTCATATTTTATTTATTTATTTTCAAGCAGAGTGATACAGAGAGAGAGAGAGAGAGACAGACAGAGAGAGAGAGAGAGAGAGAGCACACCAGGGCCACCACCTTGTGGGTCTGGCTTATGTGGGTACTGGGGAATTGAACCTGGGGCCTTAGGCACTGGAAGCAAGTGCCTTAACCGCTGAGCCATCTCTCCAGCCCATAGTCCCCCCTTTTTTGAAATGGGGTCTTACTATGTACCTTAAGCTGGCCTTCATCTCACTCTCCTGCCTCAGCTTCCCTAATGTCAGGTTTTCAGAACTATACCACCAGGCTTGGCTTCCAACCTTGTCATCTAGCAGAACCTGGGCTCAAAGCAGGATGAGCAGTTTCCTCATTTGCAGCATTGTCCCGTATCCCAGGAAATCCTTGGGTTCTCAGCAAACTGGACAGTTAGTCATTCTGATTGTAGTGCTGGGTTTGTAGCTCCTTAGTACAGTGCTTGCCTGGCATGCATGAAGCCCAGGGTTTGACACTGAGCACTAAAACCAGGTGTGGTGTTGTACACCTGTAATCCTACCACTCAGAAGGTGGAAGCATGAGAATCACAAGTTCAGGGTCATTCTTGGCTACAGAAAGTTCAAGGCCAGTTGACCAAGTTGCATTTGACTTTGTCTCAAAAAGATTGGAGGCTTTACCCGCTGTTGCCTCTCTCATGGCGGGAGCTCTCTGCACTTACTCCTCTTCTCTTAATCTTATAAAGTCTCTCTAAACCTTTAAAAAAAATCCCAAATATGAAAACAAAAAGAACCCAGATTGTAATCAAAAGTTGGACTCTTGCCAAGCCTGGTGGCGCACGCCTTTAATCCCAGCACTCGGGAGGCAGAGGTAAGAGGATCGCCGTGAGTGCAAGGCCACCCTGAGACTACATAGTGAATTCCATGTCAGCCTGGACTAGAGGGAGACCCTACCTCGAAACCCCCCCCTCCAAAAAAGTTGGATTCTTGAAAAACTCAGGCCAAGAATTCCTTGCCTGAATGTTCATTAGACAATGCAGCATTGTTGGTGTCTTACATTGGAAGTTGTGTTTCCCCAACACTGGTATCAGGATTTGACTTGTTTCTGTTTCATTCTGAGCAAGTAATTTCAATGAAAATACATCTGAGTTGGGTAAGAACAAAATTATTCACATTACAAGGGTGCACATCGGCAGATGCTTAGAAGGTTGAGGCAGGTATATCCTGAGTTTAAGGCTGGCAGGGACTACATACTGAGACTCTCAATAAAAGAGAAGGGCATTAACAATTCATCAAATAGGATTTACTTGGCCTTTATGTACTGAGGAGTTTAAGAAGGTAATAATTTTCCATCCAAGTACTAATCAGGCCTGACCTTGCTTAGCTTCTGAGATGAGATCGTGTGTGTTCAGGGTTGTATGGTCTTAGACAGAAGGTAATAATTTTTTTTGAGAAGTTTAAAGTTTAGGAAATAAAATGAAGAGGGTATGGGGCTGAGGAGATGGCTCAGTGGTTAAAAGCACTTGTTTGCAAAGCCGGCCAGCCCAGGTTCAATTTCAGCACACATAAAGTCAGATGCAAAAAGTGGCACAAGCATTCTGGCTTCCATTTGCAGTGGCAAGGGACCTTGGTGTGTGTGTGTGTGCGCGCACGTGCGCACAAATGAACAAAAATATGTTTTAAAAGTTAGAGGGTAATAAACAGTGATATTAACCTCCCGTATCAGAGTGCTTACTAATTCTCACATTCCAGCCATGAGATATGTATGGCTGTTGCATTCATTCAGATAAGGTAACCAAGGCAAGGTGAGGTAGGTCAATTTCCTCAAGAAAAAAAAGTTACTGAGCTGTTAACATTTGCAAACTTAATGTAAACTAATTATGAGCCAATGAACTGTTTACTGGATGGGAAACCATTAAAGATTGGAACGTTTTTCTTCCTCTGCTCTTGAATATTCTATCCCCCAAATTTAGGATAAAAAAAAATTTTTTTTTGGTTTTTCGAGGTAGGGTCTTGCTCTAGTCCAGGCTGACCTGGAATTCACTCTGTAGTCTCAGGTGGCCTTGAACTCATGGCGATCCTCCTACCTCTGCCTCCCAAGTGCTGGGATTTAAGGCGTGTGCCACCACGCCTGGCCTCTCTTAATTCTTTTTTGCCTTGATAGCTTAAGTATAAACAGGTACAGCTCATGGTTTGAAGTCAGAGGCCCACATTTACAGAAGGATCCGGAAGGGATACGGACCACCAGGAGAGTATCATCTGCTTGTCCCCTCCCCTGGCACAAATAGTTGGCCCTACCGTGGCCAGAAATGCCCAGAGTATTTGTTCCTGGGTCCTCAAGGCCAACTTTAGTCGCTCCCACTGCCCACACACTCCTTGTCCCCTCACTCAACCTTGCACCCCTGCCACCCATTTCTGCTTTACAGGCTTGCAGGCCCTCACCCAGAGGTACCTTCATCATTTCTCCCTGACGCGTCGACTTTCATTTTACCAGGACAAATCATTTGACAATCGCCTGCCCATATTTCTAAGCTCGCTGGGTTTCACTGTGCGATTTCTCTGTCCTTTCTGAGGTTTGTAACACCAATCATCTGCAGGTTTCATTAGCATGCTGTTTACCCCTGTCTTTGAGATCATTAATGAAGCTATGAAGTGAGCCACCAATCCTCACAGCCTCCACCCCACGCCCCTCCCTGGCCCGGTGTGCTAGAATCATTATCCTTCTTGGTGTGACAGGGTCAGAACCACACCAATTTGCATCAATCTTTGGTGATGTTGGAAAGTGTCACCTGTGCTGCAGTCCTCCTGTGGGCACAAGGGTTTCATCTGTTCTGGGGGGCACCTCTCTCCTTTAGAGGGCTGAAAGCCTCAAAGCTGGTTACACAGTGGCCAGGCAGGACTGAGGGCTGCACACCTGTTCCTTTTTGCTATTCTGAGCTGGGCAGAAAGCACGTCTTTGGAAAACAAGACAATGTGCATATAATGGTGGAGAAGGGAGCACATGTGGCTGGCAAGGGATTTATCTTACTCATCAGACATCTATGTCTATGAGGGAAAAATGATGGGCAAAGCCCCTTAGGATCAGACACAGGCTGGTGGCTGAGTTATTCCCAAGCCTTCTCTGCTTGCTTCTTTCTTAGGAGTTCTGGCCCTGGTGCTTTTCTGTTTTCTCCGTCAATCCCATACACCTCGTCTTGCAGAGAAACTGACTTTACATACAGACTTGTCTCCCCAGGAAGGTAAAAACCACCTTCTACCCAACAGTACATTTTAAATCCCCCAGAAGGAAACACACTTTACTCCCTTCCTACATGGGACGATGACTGACTGACTGCATGTGAAGATAGGATTCTAGACTTTTCCCTGATCCACAACTTCCCACTGCGAAGGGGAGGATGAGCAGAAAGATGACAGGCTAGGAAACTCACAAGCACATCTGAGCTAATGCTTTACATGCCTAAGAACCAAAGAAACAGCCTTAGGATTCTACAGTGTCTTTCAGTGGAGAGACTGAGAACAAGACAGTAGTTTTCCTAACACTGAGCATTTTTGGTGTCTAGGCAAAGGCTCTGAGGAGGGCGTGTGAGGAGGGATGGTGTAGGGGACAGTGGCTTTTCTCCACATTACATGAGATGGAGTGAAGAAACCCTAGGGCAGGGCTGATTACTTGGTGGTCTTCAGGTTGAAGATGTTTGCGTATCCAAGCACAAACATCATTGTCCTACTAAAGGCCATTTTCAGTCCTGTTCCCCTGCATAACAGGCTCCAGAGGCTTGCTTCTCCCTATATAAGGCCAGCACCACAGGATTCTGCAAGGAGGAAAATACGAATGACCCATCAACTTCCACAAGGCAGGAGGCACTGTTGAACCTTGGTCTGCTGCTTCCTTCCAATTCAGCCCTCCCCCATCCACATTGCTAATTATGCTGTATTTATGATTTTATATCTGGCCACTTTCAACTTTAATTTTTGTCTTGTTTTTTCAAAGTAGGGTCTCGCTCTAGCCCAGGCTGACCTGGAATTCACTATGTAGTCTCAGGGTGGTCTTGAGCTCTGCCTCCCAAATGCTGGGATTAAATGCTGGGATATCAGCTTAATTTTGATTTTTGAGACAAGGTCCCACTCCATAGCTCAGATTGGCTTCCATCTCAGAGATCCTCCCTCCTGTCTCAGTCTTGAAAAGGCTGGGATTAAGGTATGTGCCAGCACACCCAGCCCACTTATCCTTATAACAAGCTCATTTCTTCCATGCTATTGCACCTTCTTTGTAAATGTATGAAATGGCTATTTAATAGTTCATCGGGTGAATGCACTGACATTTCCCCCCTAGCTGCAGGGCTGAAGGGCCTCTTGGCCATTTGGCTTCCCATAGCATGGCTGTGAGGGAAGCAGGAGGTGAAGTTCAGCCATAAGAAGATAAAGGCAGAGCCAGGCGTGGTGGCACACGCCTTAATCCCAGCACTCTGGAGGCAGAGGTAGGAGGATCGCTGTGAGTTCAAGGCCACCCTGAGACTACATAGTGAATTCCATGTCAGCCTGGACTAGAGCGAGACCCTACCTCGAAAAACCAAAAAAAAAAAAAAATTTACTTCTTGGGCTGGAGAGATGGCTCAGTGGTTAAGGCACTTGCCTCTAGTGCCTAAGGCCCTGGGTTCAATTCCCCAGGTCCCACATAAGCCACACCCACAAGGTGGTGGCCCTGGTATACTCTCTCTCTCTCTCTCTCTGCTTGAAAATGAATAAATAAAATATTAAAAAAAAAAGAAGGTAAAGGCAGAGCAGCACCAACAGATGGTGGGAGCTTGTCTCTAGGCCGCCCCATTTTGCTGACCATTTCTGGTTCTGTGCTCCATGCTGCCTTATGGCTCTGCCCAAGGCTGCACTGGCCGCTGAGGCCACTCAGCCTCAAGTCACTGACTTTTCCAACTTGACTCTCCCTGCTCCTCCTTCATGTGGGGCTGCAGCTCTGGCCAGTGTGGCTCCTGGGGAGTGGCCTAAGGATGTGACCTGCAGTCGGGTTCCCTAGCTAGACCCTGAGGTTTCAGGCTAGGCTGCTCTACACAGGTTCTCAAGAGAGCAAAACCCAGAGGAGGCTGCTGGGAGAGCCAAGGCCTGAGTGGACCCTGCTCAGCTCTGGGGAAAGGGTGGGGAGCATGGGGAGGAGGCTGGGGGATGACAGAAAGAAGCAGGGATGCTCACAAAGTATCAGGACCACAAAGGCCCGCGAAACAGTTTGAGACTCATGGTAGCCAAACGTCAGCTCAGAAACCTGCCAATGTCACAAGTACTGTTCCCTCTGTTGCTCATCAGTCAAATGGTCTTTTGTGCCACTGTCTGCTGGGTGGATAATGGAATTTCCCGAGTACAAATGCTGGCAAGAGGTTGCCTCATAGGGTGGAAGGATGGGGGTGGTAGAGAGATGACACTCTGAGCAAGTATTCTAGGTAACCAAAGGTTACCAGATTTTCCCTCAAAGGGTCACTGATTTTAACAATTCAGACCCACCAATGGGTAACACATGCCTCACACTTTGCAAGAACCTATTTACTTTCTACAATTACTCTAAGACTTAGGGGCTACTATTGGAGCCATCTCACAAATGGGCAGACCAAGGCACAGAGAGCTTAAACAGTTTATCCAAAATCACATACACTTAGCAGAAACAGGAGTTGGACTGTGGCACCTTGAGTTGAGTGTGTTTCTCATACCACTGGGCTGCCTCTTTCAAGTGGTGAAGGACCGAGAGACTACTTGGCTTTTACTTGTTTTTGATAACTGGAGACCACTTCCAAAAACATCAGGTATAGATCAAGCTAAAGATGAATGTAGGTGTTATGTGCCTTTACTCCCAGCACTTGGGCAGCAGAGGTAGGAAGATCACTGAACTAGATTATTGAGCCTGGGTTAGTGAGACCCTACCTGAGAATCTCACATGAGATTCTCGGAGCCACTCTCTCCCTCCAGCATTCCCTCGTTCCTTGCTATAACCAAGTATACTGCTGTAGCATGCCAAGGAATCTTTGTAACGGCTGCAAGGTTGAGGACAGGATTTCTCATTACTTGTTGTTCAACCTTTAAACCATGTAGAGTGCAACCAGTTGTGTTTTCTTTCTTTTTTTTTTTGGTTTTTCAAGGTAGGGTCTCGCTCTAGCCCAGGCTGACCTGGAATTAACTATGTAGTCTCAGGGTGGCCTTGAACTCACAGCAATCCTCCTACCTCTGCCTCCCAAGTGCTGGGATTAAAGGCATGTGCCACCACGACCGGCTCAGTTGTGTTTTCTTGTTCTGGAAAGGAGAGAGACTGGGGACAGTAGGCAGGGAAAGAGCCAGAGACTTGCAGGATGGGGGATGGAAATGAAGTCCAGGGTGAGAGGCAGGTGGTGCCCTTTGCAAGTTAGGAGCTTTTGGAGGTCAGAATTCACATGCAGGTTGTTCATAAGCTCTCCTTGACATGTTTATAAGAACTTCAGTGCAGTCCCAGAAATGGTGCCACAGTTTTGGAGGCCTATGACGCCACCAGAGTAGACAAGTGAGAGAGGACTGGGCACAAGAGATCCGTGTAGATGGGAGGTGAGTGAACATGGGCTTCCCAGGTCAGCAGGATTCTAGGTGCTTTGGCTCAAGGGATGGTGCCCCTCCTTGGGCTCTTGGAGCTAGGAAAATCTCCAGTGGTTGCTTGTTTAGAGACCCTGTCCTCCATCTCTCACTGCACTGCTTCCCCCCACATCTGTCCTCTAGTTAGAGTTGTATGAAGCAGAAGACAATTTGGGCTTATTAGTGTCCCATGGAGACATGTAACTTGTGTTGCTAGGACCCAAACAGCAAGAGTCTTAGCAGCAAACTCCAGCCGAGAAAAGACTGAGGAATTGTCTCACCTAATTACAGGGAATGGCCCTCTTTGTGTTTGTGATTCGTACGGTTGTCCGATCGCTTTTGATCGCTTCTCTCCATTTGCTGGCTCAGGTCACGCTGGAATTGTGCTAATTAGAAGAGAAATGGACAGAGTGATCCTGTCAACCCTGGTTATTGGTGGGGACAAAGTGGAATATTATTCTGAGGCAGTGTTTTGTAAGGGCCCTTCTCCCAGTTCTCATTAGGAGGAAGGGGCCCCCAGGAGGGAAAAGTTCCGAATGCCTGGCCTGGCTAATGGAGCATCAGGGTGTTCCTGTGCTAATTAACAGGCTCTGCTAGCACTCGTGCCAACCAGGGAACTTGTAGTTGCCCCTGGTGCCACCTGAAGCCCCCAATGTCCTTGGTTTTTTTAAAAAGTGCCAAAGTGTCTAAGAATATAGAGAAAGCCAGTTAAAGGCTGGTCAGAACTTACAAACTGAATTTGAAGAGACCTCTGCTTGCTCACTCTCTGGAGATAGGGGTTATAAGACTGGTAAAACGAAGCCCATGCTGGGGTCTGGTGGTCTTGGATCTGTTAAAGGGTGGAGAAAACAGAAAACGGAGAATATAACCTAGTGCTTGGAGATGGAGCTGGGCTAAGAAAGCTGGTGAAACCACATTATTTGTCCCTTGGGAACATCCATTTTGGCCCTCCTGCCCAATTCCTCACCTGCTGCTGTTTGCCTTCCTGTTATACCTTAATCCTGGGGGATTCAGAAAGTTGTTGAAGCATCCTATTGGAAAGGAAATATCTTGGCCTCATTACAAAGCATCTATGGAAGTGTAAATGCCCTTCTGAAGTTGGAGGGGTAATAGACTTTCCCACATTCATTTTCACTGCCTTGATTTGGGTGAATCCAGAAGAGCCACAATAAAAAGCAGCTTGAGGACCAATTTGCTAATCATGGAGCAGGTTAACTTGAAAATTCTTTCCCTCCTACAGAAAGTATGTATTTCCTTAATGCAGAATGAATCCTCTAGAATAGGCTCTGGCCAGCTGTCAACAGATGACAGCAGTGATACTACTGAGTACTTCTTCTCTAGGTCTGGAAGAGGGTTGAAAAGGAACTCACACTAAGGGTTTTGGTAGGTGGTAGAGAAATATTCCTTTTCAATCCACCATGCTTAACCAGAAGTCTGCAAGTAGATAGCTTTTGAACTCCTAGTTCAAAGATGACACTGAAGAACTACACATGTAGACACAGTCATAACCTCGAGGAGCTTATGATTTTGTAGGCAATAAAATCTGGACTCACTTAGGTGTAAGGTGGCATGTGGTAGGGATTGTAGGAATGGCACTCCTACTAAGTATTTTAAGAATAAGTGGGGGAAAGTTCATTTCCAGCTAGACTTAAAATGAAAGCAAGATTTTTCTGGGAATTCAATGGCCTATCTATGCAAAGGCACTCAAGGGGCTTGAAGTCTTAAAATGCCAGGAGAGTTGGGACTTTATGAGCAGATGTAGGGAAGTATCAAAGGTTTCTGAATGCTCCTAAGGGAATAGGGGACTGAGTTGTAAGGAGCAGAATGGCTGGTAGGATTGTGATCACTTGTTACTAGTGCTGGATTTAATTTTTTTAATAAGAAAACATTTTTTTTAAAATATATTTTTATTTATTCATTTTCAAGAGAGAGACAGAGAGAGAACACCAGGGCCACTACCTTGTGGGTCTGGCTTATGTGGGTCCTGGAGAATTGAACCCAGGGCCTTAGGTACTGGAGGCAAGTGCCTTATCCACTGAGCCATCTCTCCAGCCCAAGAAAACATTTTTTGAAGCCTTATTTACAAAAACAAATAATACCCTTTGTTTTACAAATGTCTTAGTGCTGAATTTTTTTATTTTAAAAAATATTTTATTTATTCATTTTCAAGCAGAGAGATAGGAGAGAGAGAGAGAGAGAGAGAGAGAAAGAGAGAACACCAGGGCCACCACCTTGTGGGCCTGGCTTATGTGGGTCCTGGGGAATTGAACCCTGGGCTTTAGGCACTGAAAGCAAGTGCCTTAACCGCTGAGCCATTGCACCAGCCCAGTGCTGAATTTTTGATGAAGCCTATGCCTTAAATATGCAGCTTGACTCTTTAAAGACTCATCCTCCTACAAGGGACATTTATTATGAAGACACAAAAAACATTATATACAAAGCACAATTCTCTAACATCCTTAAATACATATATACACTGTACATAAATTTATATTATCAATATAAAAATACATCATTAACATTTCTAAGGACAATAAATCTGAAAACAATAAATATTGAAATTCTGAAACATCTACTTACATTAAGTGCTGGTGAATAGGATGACAGTAAAAGAAGGAGGCCATAACAAATCAGAAAACCAACTATCTGGCTTCCCATTATAGACTGGAATTGGTTTGGGGGAGGTATCCCAGTATTCTGTACATACTCTTTAATTTCCCCAAACACATAAAAGTGCCTAATATCATCAACTCTCAAAATAGGGCAAAGAAAAAAATTTGACATTATGGCACTATTTTCTGACCAGTTG
This sequence comes from Zapus hudsonius, assembly GCA_004024765.1. Classification (NCBI taxonomy): domain Eukaryota; kingdom Metazoa; phylum Chordata; class Mammalia; order Rodentia; family Dipodidae; genus Zapus; species Zapus hudsonius. The sequence goes on from PVHP010018741.1 coordinate 14,810, forward strand.
TACATACATACTTTAACCGCATTCAATGAGATCAAGAAATGTTAATTATAGGCTTAAGTTAAAGCAAAGCCTCTACAGCTGGCCCTTCTCATACTCAACTTTTGTGCCATGTACCCATTTTTTTCAAAAAGTAAAATTATGTTGAAAATTAAATGGCGTAAGTGAAAGAAAAGTCCAACATTAATTTTCACATGAGAAACAGGGACAAATGCTAGAAAATGATCACAGGACTGGCTCCGAAACTGAGAATGCCATGCCCTAATACATTCAAGACTACAAACCAGACCTCAGCCTTCCCTGTATCCAAACTCTCTTGAACTATTGCCACAGAAAGTCTTTCTACGAAAGTTTTAGGAAACTCTATGTACTTCTCAAAATGTAAGCGAATACATAGAACTGATTTTATGCATGGGTGGGATATTCAGATTTTAACAGACATATACAACTTGCAAAGAAATTCATGAAAAGTTGTATTTAAGCCAGAAAATTCTCATGTGCGTGTGCTTCTGTCATCTAGGTGAAAATCTGTGCTCTGTGAGGATGAAGGCGACAAACCCTAATAGCACACATTTAGGCATCTAGCTTTTCCACCTATCAGGCCATACTTACTCTTTCATTTATATCTGTAACAGATTTACTAGACTTCTGAAGTCCTTTCTGTCACCTTCATAATGGCTTTAAGGTCTAGAACCTAAGGTGACATAGCATGGTCCTTTCACTTTACAAGCAAGGTAACCCCCAGAGGGAGTAACTACTTAGAGATCCACTCACCTGAAGTCAGATCTTCGAGGTGGGGAATGGATGGTGGTAAGGTGGAGTAACATGAGAGGTATAAAGTTTACAAAGCAGATGGACACTGGGAACATCCTGGTTTCTCCAGCTGTGGAATCTTAGAAACTATTATATATCCTAGAGAGTTCACAGGTCAGGCAGGATGTATAGCCTTGTAAAGAATCTATTTGGTCTCTAACTGTCTCACATCATGAATACTTCCTAAGAGATCAAGTACAACTCAACAGAACCATCCAACCAGTGTGTCTCAAATGACTGACATCATAGACTAAGAGCAACCATAGGATCCCGAGGCTCCTGAATCACTTCTGCAAACAAAAAAGCAGAACTTTGACCTTTAAGAATTAATATCCAGGCTTTGAAGATGATGAGTAAAGTTAATAATCCCTGGGTAGAGCAGATTCTTCTCTTGCTACCAAATGTCCTCAGAGGTGCAGAGTGTCAGGAGCAGGGGGGGGGGAAGGGCAACCCTGGAGGTTCAGTCTCTGGACTCTCAAGGAAGCGTCATCAGAGTTGCACTAGGAGGGGAACGTGGTGACAGTCCTCAGGGCATCTGTCCATAAGCAGCTGCTACTTCTTGGGCTTCTCTAGAATGTTGAGGAATTTTCCCCGTGTCATTTCTCTGGCTGGAATCACAAACAAACAAAATATCAATGAAAATGTAAAATAAGAAAAAAGGGGTCACAGAAAGATTTAATTTAAAAATTCAGACTGATCTGAATTGCATGCCAAATTGCTACCACAAAAGATCCACTCTGAAGAAGGAAAACTGGACAAAAACAGCGATTTCTATATGGTATAGGCCACTGAGGAAGACTTTATTAACTAGCCTTACAAGAATCATTTGGGAAATCCCCTTAAATTTGCTCTCTCAGAAGACTCTAACTTAGTACCCATGTGGTTTCACCATTTTTTGGAGGGTAAAATCCAACCAAGATTACTCTTCCCAGGATTGTTGGTCTCTATACATTTATAATCTCAAACCAAAATTGGGGATCATGTAGCCCTCACCCCATCCCTCAGCAGAGAGAGAGAGAGAGAGAGAGAGAGAGGTCCCTGCATGCTGTAATATAATAGGGTTTATATTCCCTCAGTGCAGTCACCTGGGGATGGTGCAATAAAGCAGGGTTTACAGAGCTTTGGTCTTCTCTCTCTTGGCATTGTCAGTCGTAGGCATTTAATATAGCCAGGCAAGGTTTATGTGTGTTTCTCTGACTTTCAGTACCATCAATCTTTGAAGGCTGTAGTTACTACTGGGTTTATACAGCTACTTTCCTATATATAAGGCTCCAAGATGAAAGTAAAACATTTCCCAATTACAAGAGCCAATCCAGAAGCCTCCTCATTTTAGTTTTGTCAAACAAATCCTCAATAAGCATATGCAATGTAACACCTCTTCATCCTAATTCCACAAGGTCACTTTTTCAGACCTCTTATGAACATGTGTTGATCCTGGTCAAAGAAGGGAGGTAACCTGCTGTAATGCCACCTCTTGTTGCCTTTCCCTAGTCGAAAGGAAATGGTGCTAAATGAATGGTTCTCACTCCCCACAACTTCAACCTAAGTGGAACAGTTCTTGTTCTCTGGGCCCATAAATTCCAGCTACCTGGGAGGATGAAGCAGGAAGACTAAATGTCAAGGCCACTCTGAACAACTTAGTAATACCCGATCTCTAAATAAAAAGTTAGAAGAGCAAAGAAAAGGCCTGGGGATATACCTCAGTTGCTAAAGTGCTTTCTGAAAAACAACCCTGCTTCCAAAAACAAGAAGTAAACAAACACAAAACAGAAAAAAAAAAAAACCCAATCCACCCAGTTTCTTATTTGTACAATGAACATAATTTGTCATCATAGGGAGCCTTTCTTAATTTCAGTTTATACAACTTCCCGGCTTCATAAGTCCCTGAACTCCAGCAAATGGAAATGAGATTTCATTAGCCAGGCGTGGAAGTCTCTTGCTAGGCCTTGCTCTCAGTGCCCTCAAATGCAACCTGGCCCAAATCAAACTAATCCTTCTTTGGTGTATTTATACCAAAGTTTTGCAAGACTTGTATGTAGTCCTTGTATGTGTACTGCTCTTTGTCCACTCAAAGTTAAGAACCAGGCTGGAGAGATGGCTCAGCAGTTAAGACACTTGCCTCTAGGGCCCAAGGACCCAGGTTCAATTCCCCTGCACCCATGTAAGACAGATGCACAAAGTGGCACAATCATCTGGAGTTTGTTTGCAGGGGCTAGAGGCCCTGGCACGCCCCCCTCCCCTGTCTCTCTCTGCTTACAAATAAATAAATAAAACGTTAAATTTTTTTTTTTTTTTGAAAAGTTAAGAACAGAGAGCAGAGGCTGCTCAGTGCTGGGCCTGTATCTACTGAATAAATGCTGGTTGGAAGAACAGTAATATGCAAAAGAACTATAATGAAGTAAGATTAATAGTGCCTATTGGTGGCTCTCAACATAGTAGTAGCCTTGGCTGGAGAGATGGCTCAGCGGTTAAGGCACTTGCCTCTGGTGCCTAAGGCCCCTGGTTCAATTCCCCAGGACCCACATAAGCCAGACCCACAAGGCGGTGGCCCTGGTTTTCTCTCTCTCTCTCTCTGCTTGAAATTGAATAAATAAAATATAAAAAAAAATTAAACATAGTGGTAGCCCTTTTTCAATATATCTCATTCATTTAGCAAGAAAAATAATCTCACTTGATGGAAATAATGCCAAATTAATGGAGATCAGGGGACAAGGGCTAACTTCTCCAGAGGACATACAATTGACTACTTTCTTGCCCACAGGGAAGCAGTGTGGACTGCTTACAGACAATACAGGATTTGAACTCAGTTCTGGCAGATGCACTAATAACTGAGCGACACCTTAGGCTAGGCTTAAACTAGATAGCATGCTACCTCTTCTCTTGGATATTAGCAATGATTATATAAAGGCAATCATTAATGCCTTTTTTGAGGTGGGTAAGTAGTTTTCTTACTCTCAATATTTTCTGAGTGAACACATGAATTAATGATAAGGGAGGCTATCAACCTCAAAAACTTCATTGCTTGTACTCTTTCCCCTCACCATGATTCTTTACAAATTTACTTATACTTTTAGGCAGAGTGGCTGTATTAACTACCCACTCCTGAGTGTTTATTGAGGACATTAAACACACAGGGCATCAAATCGGCCTGGAACATGGCTAGAAGTGCTTTGGAAACAGACTGCTGGGTAGAAGAGCCTCTCTTGATCTCACAGCTGATTTCTGCCTCTGTCTTTCAGACATCTCAATTCCTTACCCCCCTTCCCCATGGGAGAATGACTTGGAATATTTTAACACTTAGAATGTCTTAACTATTTGAGAGGGCTCAAAGAGTTTAAAAGGAAGAAATAAGTAGAGACTCTGAAGTCTCTCAGAGGTAAGCTAGCCTTGAATTTAACCAATCTGTTTTAACAACCCCCTTTCCACTCAATCATTCCTCCCCCTTTGACCTAATCCAAGTATACAGAGCTGTAGGAAAGCACTGTAAAAGTGGAAGTAATTCAAAAGACATCATCTTCTACATGGGAGGGGAGAAAGTTTCCCTTCTTGCCAGGCCCATATAGGAGATATACGAATGTGTGACATGACCGCTCCCTAAAAAAGGGCTGTGCCCTATAAATCAGGTCCTAAGCACCAACCCCTTTTTGTGCACAGGGAAATTGCTGTGGGTCAGGGGCTGCTCGGGAGCATGTGCCCTCCTGTTCACTTGTCATCAGGAATGTTACCATTTCTAATTAATTCATATAGCCTTTATTTTATTCCTCATTTCTTTATCCTTGCTCTTCTGCAGGGTGAAGATTCCTACTATAGTTATCACTGCCCGCCCGCTAACTGCACCCCCCTAAACCTAGGGAAATTGTTTAGTGATGCCAACCGCGCTTTTAATTTGCAAGACATCAGACACAGAGGTAATTTATACCAACATCTGTTCATTTTTGACTTCTGAAACAAACTCGCACATACTGCTACAAAATCCCATTACAAGTAGAGAGAGCCTTCTGCTACTGCTCTGTATTCCTCATCTTTTCCTTCTCCACCCCCTGAAAAGTTTTATATATAAATATATTTTACTAAAATATTCTTACTACTAAAGATTTCAAATCTCTTTAGGGAAAAACCTTTTGAGATGGCTACTGCCTGCTCTCAAGAGAAAGGACCTGCCCAGGTCTGTCCCTTCATCCTCCCAGTGGTTGTTATAGCTTGGTTGTTTCTGGATCAAATGGACAGGATAAGATCACATGTTTCTGAGCTTGGCGCTTCCAGTTCCTTCATTTTCTTCTGGTTCTTCTAAACTCCAAAAATATGTCATAATTGAAAACTCTCCTAGAAACTGGGGGTGTAGCTTAGTGGTAGAGTTCTTGCTTAGCAGGTTTGACCCCCAGTACCATGGAATGGAGGGGATGAGGAAAAGGGAGAATATAAGATGCCCAGGGAGTTTTATCTAGAGTCTGAAATTTGGTAACTATTTTTACTTCTGAGTTTATAATCCGAGATGATCAGGTCCAACAGGAAGGCACTACTCCTACCACTCTGATAACTATGCCAGGAGGACCCAATGGTCATTAGCTGTCATGCATGTGCTGTGCACACCAGAAGCCATGAAGCCCACTTCAAGTCATGATTTACAGGCCTCCTGTAGTCCACAGTTCACAAACTAAGAAAACCATCAATGAGACTGTCACCATAGGGTTAACATGTGAGCTGCTGTGCAGTGTGGGGAGGGGACCACTCATACATGCAAGAAGACTGCAAATCGCCAGACTACAATCAACTTCCAGGTTTCTGTTACATCTACTGCCCCCTTTGTAGCTTCTCTCGAGCTGTCAGGTTCACGGCAGCAGTAAATACTTGGGCATACTTAGAGAGGTCATGGCTGAAGGGAGGACTCTATCCTGCTTACTCTGAAGGGGGTGCAGAGTTAATGTAATCTGTTCTGTAGACTCTCCAATTCCTCCATCCTCCATTTAGCCTTGCCTCTGGCTCCCTTTCCACAATGACTAGCCCCAAACTGCCTTCTCTGCAGTAAATTTTCTAGTGGCTGGGTGAAAGATTCAGCAGTACAGATTGATTTCTCACCAGCAAGGGGATGAGGGATTACCAGAGGCCTCTGGTTAACGAGATTGGGTGCACTCTCTCTCTGGAGACCAGCCCTCTCTGCCAGAGCTTTGTACCGTTCGCCCATGACATATGGGTTTCATTACAGAAAGATTTTCCAGATTATAACTTTGAGGCAATTGCCTGATAAAATTCTGCTCGACTTTTATGTAGGGAACAATGTAAAGATTAAGTAACTTTTTAATGAAATGGAAGAAACTCATATAACATTTGGTTTTCAATTTCAAACTACTTCAAATACTTTTGTGTTGCAATCTAATTAAAAACATTTGCAAGGTTGAGAAGTTATCCCCCCCCCATCCCGCCCCTTTTAACATCACATCCAGAAGAGCAACAGCCACTGCTTCTAGGACGAGCAGCGAGGACATAAATGAGACAGCCCAATACTGTGAAGGAGCAGGGTTCTTTGCACTGGACAAGCTTGGATTTGAACCTTCCTTTCTACCCTGGCCCTGGATCACTGTTAGCAAACCCCCAGTTTATCTCTTAGAGCTTCAGTCTGTACCTGTTCAAAGTGAGATTAATATAAAGGTTACATGTCATTCATAATTATAAACTGCTGTCATTATGTCTTTTTTTTTGGGGGGGGGGTTTGAGGTAGGGTGTCACTCTAGCCCAGGCTGACCTGGAATTCACTATGTAGTCTCAGGGTGGCCTTGAACTCATGATGATCCTCCTACCTCTGCCTCCCAAATGCTGGGATTAAAGGCGTGCGCCACCACGCCCGGCTATGTCTTTCTATTGCTTCAAACAAGATTTTCTGTTGTTTTCTAAGGTAGGGTTTTCACTCTTGCCCAGGGTGACCTGGAACTTGCTCTGTAGTCCCAGGCTGGCCTCAAACTCACAGTAATCCTCCTATTTCCGCCTCCCAAGCACCATGCCCCGCCTCAAAGAAGTTTTTTTATTATTTTTTTTTTGTTTTTTAATTTTTTTGCTGTTAAGTTTATTCATATCAAGACAATTATATTTTGAAAAATAATTTTGGTACAAGTCAAATCTTCCCATTTTCTTAAATCCCTGAGCTTCTTAATAGTTCTAGAGGCTGCTTCGCTACCTTCCTTAGCTTCCCACCAACTATGCTCTATGGAGCATATGCAGCTTTTCCCACTGAAGACTTCTAAGTCCTCACTCAAAGAGGGCCCTATACACTACACAGCAGCAGATGGGGTATATTTTGTGTACCGAAAAATATTTTTATATATTTATTTGAGAAAGAAACAGTCAGAGAAAGTATGGGCATGTCAGGGCCTCCTACCACTGCAAACAAATTCTAGACACATGCTCTATTTCGTGCATCTGGCTTTACATGGGTACAGGAGAATCAAACCTATGTCATCAGGCTTTGCAAGCAAATGCCTTTAACCACTGAGCCATTTCTCTAGCCCTCAAGTTTTTTTTTTTTTTTTTTTTGTCTGTTTTTCGAGGTAGGGTCTCGCTCTAGCCCAGGCTGACCTGGAATTCACTATGTAGTCTCAGGCTGGCCTCAAACTCACGGCATCCTCCTACCTCTGCTGAGTGCTGAGATTAAAGGTGCTCGCCACCACACCCAGAAACAAATTTTTTTTTAAAGCAACAAAGTGATGAGAATACTATCTAGATTAATATCTTTTAGAGTAATTTATTTTAAAAAAGATATTGTCTTACTATGTATGGAAAGTTATAAAACTGTCCTTAGATTAAAAAAATATTTTTATTTATTTGCAAGCTGAGAGACAGAGAAGAATGGGTGTGCCAAGTCCCTAGCCATTGCAAACAAACTCCAGATGAATGCTCCCCTTTGTACATCTGGCTTTACATGGGTACTGCGGAATCAAACTCAGGTTATCAGGTCTTGCAGGCAAGCACCTTAACAGCCGAACCATCTCTCCAGCCTAAATTTTATAATAATAAATGAAAAACACCAAAATTTTCTAATGGAACAAGATATGAAAGGATTCTGCTATTGTCTTTTTGTTAAATGACGAGAACTAACTTAATGGAGTATAAAGATAACTGAATAAGCAGCCATCAGTGGACGTTTTCTATTCCACTTCTACTTGATATCAATTACAATATACCATTGCTGGGTGTGATGGTACACACCTTTAATCCCAGCACATGGAGACAGAGGTAGGAGAATTGCTGTGAGTCTGAGGTCAGGATGTAGGACATCCAAGTTTACAAGTTGTAGTTTTCTGTGAATGTGAATGTACTTTTTGGTCCATGAGAATGGAGTTCTGGTGCTAAATAGCAGATTCCTTTTATAACAGCCCCAGCCTCTCCTGTTTGCTGTTGGAACATTAACTATAACTTTAAATTCCATTTCTTTTCTAAAACTATATCAGAGAGAGATAGAGAGAAAAAAAAGAGAGAGAGAAAGAAAAAGAGAAAGAGAGAGGAGAGAGTGCGCCCATGGCACACTAGAGCCTCCTGCCACTGCAAATAAACTCCATACACATACACTACTTTGTGTATCTGGTTTTACGTGGGTACTAGAGAAATGAACCCGGGCCATCAAGCTTTGCAAGCAAGTGCCTTTAACCACTGAGCCATCTCTTCAGTCCTCAAATTCCATTTCTAATTGTGTAGGAATGACTGTCTCATCAAACTGGAATCTTCTCTCCTTCATTGATAAACCTTGTTTACAACAGGCCTTCATTAGTTTACTAAGTGGTGTGTACCTCAGTCATAAACTGCACCTGAAAAACATCCTTCCTGCTACCTCCAAATGCATATGACCAACTACCAGAAATCTAGTTTCCTTCCCTGGGCTTTTGGTCATCCCCACTGAGCACTGGGACACTTGGTGGTCTTTTAGCAGGTAGTGCAACTACAGTAAGGTCTGCTGACCATTCTCAATCAATTCTTGGGAGAAACTTCACTTTTCTCTAAAATATAGAAAACTGGCATTTTGAAAGTCAGCAGACTAGTCTTGAGGGTTTTGCCTAACAATCTATGGACATAAGCATTTCTAAAAGAAGAATGAAATACTACTACCTAAGAAAGAAGTGGTCTGGAAGCTATATCTATGACCAAACTATCACCAACTATCAAAATTCTTTTTGTGTACCTACTTTCTAAATTTTCTTTCTGGTGTTCTGGCTAACAGTTTTTCCTGCAATGTGCAGAGAGAGGTAATTTTATATCAAATATCTTTTTTTTACCCTTTGCCTCAATGCCAGAGACTGTTTAATCCAAGAAGTAATAAGAAAGAAAAGCTAGGACTCAAGTGGTATTGATCAAGCCTCTTCTCTAGCATCTTTCCGTGCCATCATGGGCCTTCTCTTGGAGAATAGACTGTAAACTAGGGTGTAGATTTTCCTCCCACCAGGTGCTTTGTTCCAAAAGGTAACTACGATATTTAGACAGTTCCAAAAGGGAAATAATTTTTAAAAAAATATTTTATTTATTCATTTTCAAGCAGAGAGATACAGAGAGAGAGAGACAGAGAGAGCGCAAGAGAGAGAGAGCGCACCAGGGCCACCACCTTGTGGATCTGGCTTATGTGGGTCCTGGGGAATTGAACCCGGGGCGCCTTAGGCACTGGAGGCAAGTGCCTTAACCGCTGAGCCATCTCTCTAGCCGCAAAAGGGAAATAATTTCAATGGCTTTTTGTAACAGAAGAAACACCCCCCAACATCCAGCCTACAGATTTATTTTCAGAATATAAAGTATCAAGCAGAAACATAAAATATGGGAAGTGTCTGCCTGATGCCTGAAGATTGAAGATAGAAATGGAAGAATCTTAATTGTCAGGCATTTGAAAAATGCTGTATTCAGGTGAAAAAGCCCACGTTTCCCCATCAACTTTCCGTGTCCTGGCCTCTTTTAAGAACAAAACAAGGGCTGGAGAGATGGCTCAGCGTTAAGGCACTTGCCTCCAGTGCCTAAGACCCGGGGTTCAATTCCCCAGGACCCACATAAGCCAGACCCACAAGGTGGTGGCCCTGGTGTATTCTCTCTCTCTCTCTCTCTCTCTCTCTCTCTCTCTCTCTCTCTCTCTCTCTCTCTCTCTCTCTCTGCTTGAAAATGAATAAATAAAATATTTTTTAAAAATTAAAAAAAGAAAAAGATCTAGGTTGAAAGGTTCAATATTACAATTAATAATAATAAAGAACAAAACAAGACTAAATTTCAAATATGCAACCAACCTACCTTCCTTCCTCCTTTCTCTCCTCTCCCTGCTCCTTCACTCCTTGCCCTCATCCTCCTGTCTTTGCCCTCTGAGTGCTGGTGGGATTACAGGTGTTTGCTACACCTAATTTACATTTCAAGGGCCAAATTCAATTAAATGAAAAGCTATGAAATGAGATTTGATAATACTCTGGGAGATAGGACTTTATTAAATAATGATAATTTGTACAGGAAATTCATACTTCAGAGCTTTTACACAGTAACACATTCTGGTGAAACACTATGACCAAAGGCTAGTAATTTCAGTCTTAACATCCTCTTCCATAAAGTGAGAACAGCAGTAAAAATCTAAAGTTAAGGGCTAGAGAGATGGCTCAGTGGTTAAGGCACTTTCCTATAAACCAGAAGGACCTGAGTTCAATCCCCCAGTACCCACGTAAAACCAAATGCACAAGGTGGCATATGCATTTGGAGTTTGTTTGCAGTGGCTAGGGATTCTGGCACCACCATATTCTCTCTCTCTTTATTACTCTCTCAAGTAAATAATTAATTACAAGAAATCTAAGGTTAAGGTAGAACAACTTGTCAAAGTGATTTGATCAATATGCAAAACATTTTGCCCCAAGTTAGAATAATTTATTTTATTTATTTATTTTTTAGAGTAATTTATTCATAGGCTGGATTTTACTCTCAGGAAACTCACACCAAAAACACACAACTTGGATATTTGGACAATTTTCCTTACTGGTCCAATCCACTGCTAGGTGCTGGTAACATTATGACTATGGAAAAGGAGAACTAGTGTTCCTGACCCCCAGAGCAGGGAAAGAGTTACATCTTCACACTGAGAAGCCAATAAAAACCTCTCTTGATTATAATTTAGATAAGAACCACTGGATTGAATAATAATGTCTGAAACTCCCCTGGCTGTTTCACCTTGAGACGTCCATCACTGGGTTAAACATGATGCTAATTGCATTTGGATTGATTAATTTCTCTCACTCCTGTCTATTCGAATAACACTTAACAAAATAATCATAGCACCCAGAGCCAAATCTTTTCCGTCAAAGGAATGAAGCCATCAGAACAGGCAGAGATGAAAGAAATGAAGATGACCCGTAATTACTGCTGCGGTGATATCATTACCATATTATACAAAATGAGTATGGGGGAGGGGTGGAGGAAGGAGGAGCTGATATTTTTTTTTAATAGAGCTCTATAACCTAAGAATATAGATTTGACATCAAGTGGAACACACAGAAATACAGAAGTGAAAATAATACAAATCTTGCTCATGAAACTGCAAAATCCAACAAACACTGAGGCCCAGGATATATCAAGTGTCTTGGAATGTGAGCAGGTATTATTCATATTATTATTTTTTCATCACAATAACACTTTGTGTATGACTTCCTTAGAGATTTAAGATGCTGTCTTCCTTCACACCACAAGGATTCTCATGATTATTCAAGAATTTTTCTTTAAGCAGACAATATTTTAATATAGATAGAGGTGGCTTTGTTTATAAAAGTAAAAGCTAGGTCTTAACTGCAGCTACTTCTACTTTAAGACACCAAAGATTGCTGAGCCTGGTGGCACAAGCCTTTGATCCCAGCACTTGGGAGGCAGAGGTAGAAGGATCTTGTGAGTTCAAGGCTACCCTGAAACTACAGAGTGAGTTCCAGGCCAGCAGCCTGGGCTAGAATGAGACTCTACCTCAAAAAACAAAGCAAAGCAAAGCAAAGCAAAGCAAAAACAAAGCAAAACAAAACAAACACCAAAGAAAGACTGGGGAGATGTCTCAGCAGTTGAAGGCACTTACTTGCAAAGCCTGCTGGTCTGGGTTCAATTCCCTAGTACTCATGCAAAACCAAATACACAAAGTGATTCATGTGTCTGGAATTTGTGTGCAGTAGCAAGAAGACCCTGGTATGCCCATACTCTTGCTCTCTCCTCACAAATAAAAATAAATATTACATATAAAAAAGATACCAAAGAAAGCTAGGTGTGGTGGCACACACCTTTCAATCCCAGCTCTTGGGAGACAGAGGTAGAGGACCGCTGTGAGTTAAAGGCCAGCCTGAGATGACAGAGTGAGTTCTAGGGAGAGAGACCCTACCTCAAAAAAAAAAAAAAAGACACCAAAAAAAAAAAAGATGTCTGAATCTTCACATAATGGTTTATTGGACAATATTATGAATCTTCTTCAAAATACTAGCAAGGACAAATAATTTTTACCTATAAATTTTTCTGTTGTAGAACACCCCCCCCCCCCAGTCCAGGCTGACCTGGAATTCACTATGTAGTCTCAGGGTGGCCTCGAATTCACAGTGATCCTCCTACCTCTACCTTCCTAGGGCTGGGATTAAAGGCGTGTGCCACCACGCCTGGCTTTGATATGAGCTTCTTAATGGTTAGGATAGAAAAATCTTTGATTGTGGCTAGGAGGATGGCTTGAAGAAGAACGCACTTGCTGTATAAACATGAGAGTACCTGAATTCAGATCCCCAGAACCCATGTAAAGCTGGGCATGGCAGCACAAGCATCTGAAATCCAGCATGCCTAAGGCATGATGCAAGGTAAGAATACCTGGAAGCTCCTGGGGCAGGAGCCTGCAAATGCAGTGGTGAAGAATGAAAGACAGTTTCTCAAACAAGGTACAAGGCACCTGAGACACCTGAGACTGTCCTCTGACATCCACACATATCCCCATGAACACACATATAACATACACAAAGATGATTTTTGCCTCAATAATTACTTCTGTGAGTTAATAGAGTAAAAATCATTTTTAATATATTGATTGATTGATTGATTGATTTGAGAGAGAGAAAGAGGCAGGCAGATAGAGAGAGAATAGGCATGCCAGGAAGAACTCCAGACACATGTGCCACCTTGTGTATCTGGCTTTACATGAGTACTAGGTAACTGAACCCAGATCATCAGGCTTTGCAAGCAAGCACCTTTAACCACTGAGCAACCTCTCTAGCCCGCTTTCCACCCTTCCTTTTCCTTTCTTTCTTTCCTCCTGCCACTGCAAATAAACTCCAGACACATGCACCACTTTATGTATCTGGCTTTATGTGGGTACTAGGGAATCAAACCCAGGCCATCAGGCTTTCAGGCTTTGCAAGCAAGTGCCTTTACCACCTGAGCCATCTCTCTAGCCCTGGCTTCAATTCTTCAATTCGTGTGTGTGCTTGAGGCAGTCTCACTCTAGCCCAGAGTGACATGTAACTCACTCTGTAGCCCAAGCTGGCTTGAACTCACAGGGATCATCCTACCTTAGCCTCCTCAGTGCTGGGATCAAAGATATGAGCCACTATAACTAGTTTCAATTTTAATTAAAGATGTGCATAAGAAATTTTTTCACATATAAAACTACATATGCATTTTGCCCTTTGACCCAGCATTTCTACTTTAGGGCATTTACACACTTGTTCATTTTAGTAGTAGCTGCAATAACTGAGTATGAGAAGCAACCCAATTATCCCTCAACAGGGAATGGACTATTTTAATAAACTATAACACACCATATTATGAAATACTATTTAGGTATAAAAAGGAATGAGGAAGATATCCCCATTTATTAGAGAGACTTCTAGAACATATTGATAAAAAGCAAGGTAGATGAGCATGGTTGTGCATGGCTTTAGTCCCAGAACTCAAGAGCTAAGGTAGGAGGATCACAGTGAGTTTTAGGCTAGCTTGGACTACAGTGAGACCCAGCATCCAAAAAAAAAAAAAAAAAAAAGAAAATAGCAAGTTTCAAGTGTGTATATGACATATGGAAAAATTTATGAACAGAGTAAAATATGTATTATTTACTTTTTGTTTTTAGAAGTAGGGTCTTGCCCTAGCCTAGGGATGACCTGAAATTCACTATGTAGTCTCTATCTGGCCTCAAACTCATGGTGATTCTCTTACCTCTGCCTCCCAAGTGCTAGGATTAAAGGTGTGTACCACCACGCCCAGCACACTTTCTTTTTCTAAAATAAAAATTTTTAATTTATTTGAGAGAGAAGGAAAAGGGGGGCAGAATGGGCCCACTAGGGCCTCCTGCCACTACATATGAACTCCAGATATCCTTTTGGGCATCTGGCTTTACATGGGTACTGGGATTAAAACTTGAGTCACCAGGCTTTGCAAACAAGCGCCTTTAATCACTGAACAATCTCTCCAGCCCTACTTAACACTTTCAAAAGGAAACAATAAAAAGATAAGGTTTAATATTGGTTTTTACTAATATTGATTTTTATTATCTAGGAAGGAAAACAGAGAAGGGATATAGATGGGAGATAAATTTGAATATACCTCATCTTTCAGTTTTTACTTTGAGATACTATGTAAAGAATCCATCTATTAGGCAGGGCATGGTGGCCTCCAGCACTTAGGAGGCAGAGGTAGGAGGATTGCCTTGAGTTCAAGGCCACCCTGAGACTACAAAGTGAATTCCAGGTCAGCCTGGGCTACAGTGAGACCCTACCTTGAAAAAACAAAACCAAAAAGAAAAAAAAAAAAAGAAAAGAAAGACAGAAAGAGAAGAAATAACATAGTCAGGTGTGGTGGTGTACAGAATAGAGGGGAAATAGGGATCATGAACTTTTATATAAGCATTTATTATAATTCTCAATAATTACAATTAAAACTGTTTTTCATTTTAATTTCATTTACATTCAAAACAAAACAAGTGAAAGTGAAAAGTATTTTATAGATGCTGAAATCAGTGGCCTAAAAATCAAAAAGTCAGGGGCTGGAGAGATGGCTCTGTGGTTAAGGTGTTTTTCTGCAAAGCCCAATGACCTGGGTTTGAATCCCAGCACTCACATAAAGCCAGATGCACAGTGGCACATGCATCTATAATTCATTTGCAGCAGCTAGAGGCCCTGGTACACTCTCTCTCTGCTTGTCAATAAATAAATAAATAAATATCAAAAAGTGAGAATTCTGAACTTGTCTGTCTCATGTTCATTATATACTTGAAATTGCAGATGATGAGACCATTCGCCCTTAAATTCTCCCCACTCCTTGGAGCACTTCAATTTGTTCAAGAGTTGGTGCTCTTGTAGAACATGATACTTATAGAACTCAGCAAACGTAGAAGACTTTTACCCAAGACGAGGAAGGGGGACAGGTGGGAAGATTAGGAATGGGTCTTATTTCAATACATGGTACATATTTCAGATAGGTTAGAATTTATAAGCTATGTAAGTGGTTCTCAAAGTATGGTTGCTGGGCCAACTAATCAACATCACTTGGGAACTTGTCAAAGCATATAAATTCTCAAGTCTTACCCAAGATTCTGAATGAGAAACTTTGGAGTTTAAGCCAAGGAATCTATATTTTAAGAAGCCCCAAAGGTGGCCTTCTGTATGTCAATGCCTGAGAACCACTACTCCACATCATCCCTGATTTTAAATTTTGCTTCCAGTTCTCTGCAGCTAAAATTCATTTCAAATAGAGCTGTAGGGTTTCATTTTATTAAAATTATGATCATAAAGCATTTTTTCTTTTAGAGTCAGGGTGTCATGTAGTCCAGGTTGACATGCAACTTGTATACAGCTGATGATAACCTTGAACTTTCAATCCTTCTGTCTCCACCTCACCAGTACTGAGATTAAAGGCATGTGTCACCATGCCCTGTTTATGTGGTACTGGGATCAAATCTAGGGTCTGCACATGCTAAGGCAACACTATCAACTGAGCTGTACCCCCAGTACCCATAAAGCATATTTCTTACCATAAAGCAGAAAAAGGTGAGGAGAGACACTATCTTTCAGAAAAAAAATGCCAGCAACAAAGAAAAAATTAGGGGTTGGAGAAATGGCTCAGAGGTTAAAGTCACTTGTTTACAAAGCCTGCCAGTACCCATGTAACACCAGATGCATAGTGGCATGCATCTGGAATTTGTTTGCAGTGGCAAGAGGCCCTGGTGCCCATTCATAGTCTCTCTCTCTCTTCTCTCTCCTTGCAAATATATAAATATATTAAAAAAAAGAAAATGAGAACATTTAGTCAAAGAATTAGATTTTTTTTTCAATGCTGAAGATCAAATCCACAGTCTCAGCTTGGCAAAGGCTCTAGCATGGAGCTATACCCCAGCCCAGGATAAGAACTGCTAAAAGGTATATATTTATTTATTTGAGAGAAAGGAGAGAGAGAGAGAAGGAATTTGGACACAACATGGTCTCTTGCTGCTACAAATGCAAATGAACTCCAGACACATGTGCTACTTTGTGTAACTGGCTTTGCATGGGTACTAGGGAATTGAATCTGGGCTTGCAGGCTTTGTAAGCAAGCACCTTTAGCTGCTGAGCCATCTCCCCAGCTCAGAATTTAAAAGAAAAAATTTTAAAACTGTGTGTCCACGGGGGGTGGGGGTGGGGATGCAGAATTGGTTCAGCAGCTAAAGGTGCTTGCTTGCAAAGCCTCATGGACTGGGTTTGATTTTCAAGTACCACATAAAGCCAGATACACAAAGTTGCACATGTATCTGTAGTTCATTTATAGTGGCAAGAGGCCCTATATGGTGTGCTCATACTCACTTTCTTTGTCTTCCTCTTTCTGTCTGTCTCTCAATTAAATACATAAAAATATTTTTAAATATTCTATGTATGTGTACAGCTTGTGGAGGTTCAAGGGAAATTTTGGGGCTGGTTTTCACCTCATTCGTGGCAGGGTTTCTCTCTGGATCTCGCTCTGCTATTTTTTTTTTTTTTCGAGGTAGGGTCTCGCTCTAGTCCAGGCTGACCTGGAATTCACTATGTAGTCTCAGGGTGGCCTTGAACTCATGGCGATCCTCCTACCTTTGCCTCCCAAGTACTGGGATTAAAGGCGTGTGCCACCACGCCCGGCTCGCTCTGCTATTCTTTACTAAGCTAGCAATGATCTTTGGGGAAATTCTGCCCGTTTCTCATGTCAGTGCCAGCGTGCTTAGATTATAGAAGTACAGACCAGCTGGGCTTCTGGCTTTCACATGGGGTTTGAGGATTGAAATCTGATACTCCAGCTTGAGCTGCAAGTGATTTATCCACTGATCCATCTCCCCAGCCCCAGAATTTTTAAAAAAATATTTTTACTTATTTGTATGCAGAGAAAGATAGCAAAGAGACAGAGAGAATGGGTTCACCAGGGCCTTGGACCCTGCAATGGACTCCAGATGCATATGCCCCTTTGTGCATCTGGCTTTACATGGGTAACGGGGAATCAAACAATGGGTTGTTAGGCTTTGCAGGCAAGTACTTTAACAGTGGAGCCATGTGGGCAGATGTCTAAGTACATGTGTACATGAGTGTGTAGAGGCCAGAGGTCAATGTATTGGGTTATCTTCCTCAATTGTTTTTTATTTGTTTTTTTTTGAGGTAGAGTTTAGCTCTAGCTCAGGCTGACCTGGAATTCACTAAGTAGTCTCAGGGTGGGCTGGAACTATGAGTGCCTCCCAAGTGCTGGGATTAAAGGATTAAAGGCATGCACTACCACGCCCAGCTTGTCATTTTTTTTGAAAAAGGAATTTGTATATGTAAGATCATAAAATTGAAAAAATAAGTCTAGTCTTTCAGATAGTTCCAAGTATCTGTTCTATATATCTTCAGATTCACCAATATGAATTTCATATTCTTCATATTCATGCCTCCTTCATGTGACTATCATTAAGAACCTTCATATATGAACATATTATAATTTGATTATAATCCATTCCCACTATCTCTTTTCCCCCTTCTCTGCCCACATTCCACTAAACCCCCTCTTCTCTCCAACTAGTCCCTCCCCTCTTCTATATTGGTGTCTCTCTTTTTTGCCCCCCTCCATCATCCATGTTGAAATGTTAATAGGCTCAATATTCCACCTAATTTTTTAAAAAATATTTTATTTATTCATTTTCAAGCAGAGAGATACAGAGAGAGAGAGAGAGAGAGAGAGAGAGAGAGAGAGAGAGAGAGAGAGAGAGAGAGAGAGAGAGA
>PVHP010018742.1:0-32777 GCA_004024765.1 Zapus hudsonius
GCTGCAGAGTTAAGTGTTAGGAGTGTGGATCATTCAGGGAGGGCTGGTGAAAGTTCCAGAGCATGGAGCCTCTCATGTAGTGCAGGATGTCAGGGAAAAGAAGTCCTTCATCACAGCTCCTGGACACAGACAGCAATGGAAGAAATGTGTAGTTAGTTACTCATCCACCCAGCATGAAGTGAGCAGAGAAGCACTCCAGCATCAGCTGCTCCAGCAGAGAGCCAGGAAGGTCCACCTACCTGCTGTTTAAGTGTAAGAATTCCCCATTTGAATGGCCCATCCAGATTCTTACACAAACTAAGTCCTTTCCAAACTCTCTTCCATTGCATCTTTTCCTCTTAAGGACATCCACAGTTCCCTTGAAATACCTTATTTCCTCTTTTTCAATAAGCATGGGTCAAGAAAAAAAAAGAAAAACTGGCTCCCTCTGGTGCAGTTCATAACCCCCTAACCTATGGAGAGATCCAGTATGAGTACCGAGAAAGGACCCCAGTGGGTAGGGGACAGAGAGGAGGGAAACGGGGACACCTTCACAAGATTTGTTCATACAATGTATATACTTACTCATAATAAAGATATTAATTAAAATATATATTTTTTATATATTTTTAAAAGAATTAGAAATTACATTTTCTAACAACAATAAAAAAGCAAGGGAACCAGGGAACTTTGAAGGCTAGGATGGTGAAAATTTTCCTATGACAGCCAAGAAAAGGAACATGAAACACTTCTAAATTTCCACATGTCACTTCTATATTTCTTGCATACATGCAGCTGTGATTTGGGGTGCACTGGGTCCTCAGGGCATGGCCATTTAAATGAACCTAGAAACCCCAGAACACTAAATATTAAGGAACAAGAACACAATTGAGTTTCAGGGACGCTTGCAGAGGACGTTCATTCCTGATATCTGAAGTCCTGGATTGAAGAATTACTGTCAACAGACCTTCTTCTGTTTCAATTTTTGCAACACAGTGGGGGGATTTTATTTTCTGTTTTCTTTACATTATAGGCAAAAGCTTACAAGTACACAGCAGAGATAGTAACCCAGTGTACATGTTCAAGTTTCTCAGGAGGAGACACTCAGTGAGTTCCAGAATTGATGAACCTTTTGAGTCTGGCATCATTTGACCTCTGGAAAAAGACCCATCCAGCCTTGTAAAACCTAGAGACTGAAGGGCCAAGGTCAGGACCCCAGGTGAGGATCAGCCATCTCAGAAGCAGACACAAAGCTTCCTGGACAATAACTGCAGCCTCTTTTTGGTCAATTAATATTTTCCCTATGGTCCATGAGAGCACGTGATTCCAGATACTGATGGCTCAAGAGAATGAATCAGAAAAGCTTCCTGCAGCCCTGTTATTATAAGGCTATGACTTTTAACCTAACAAAGCACATTTATTTCCCTCCTGAAAAAGCTTGGACCAGACATCCCTAATGCATGGCCCCCAAATGCAAATGATGTTCACTCACTCACCTGCAGAGCTGATTTTCTTCATCCTGATGGCCTCCTTTCCTTGATTAAATCCTGGAGCTTCATGTAATAGATTAAGTCAGAACTAGAATCCCTGAAAACAAACCAAATTAAAAGTGCAATTCATTATCTCAGGGACCATTTCTGTCACTATGTGATGAAAAGGAGAGTGAAAGATAGACCAAAGGGGACAAAGAAAAAAACAATAGAACTGAAGAGTTAACAGAAGGAAGAGGTGAAAGGAGAAAGGGAGATGAAAGTATGATGAATAGATTGAACACAGATGTGTACCAAATGATAGGCTTTCCTGTTATTTTCTTAATTAAATACTGTTTTATGCTGAATATCTTTATTAAACTATTATCTATATTCACTTATTTTTCCCCTCTATCACACAGAGAGTGATGTGGGACTTTGATCAGAAATTATACTGCTTGAGCTATTTCAAAAAGATGTCTAAAAAGGTTGATAATTTTCCATAGTTTTTGAAACAATGGAAACCTTAGGCTGTCATGCAAATAAACCTAGCCACACCCCAATGGCTAGTTATTGTTAACCTGGGCACACATGTGGCTGTTGGTAAACTGGGAGCATAGTGATGGTAATCCCTAATGCAAACAAAGAGAGTATGAGTTAGGTTGAAAGTATGGTCTGGGGCTTGAATTCGATGCCTTTTCTAAATGTACAGAAAACGTAGGTGGCATTTAGCAAATGAGTTAATTTCCTTGCTTTAAAGATGTTTAATTAGCAAACACCAGGCAACTGGAATGAGTAGGCAGCTTCCACAGGAGAGGCCAAGAACTTAAAAAGCATGTAATTTTCAGCCCGGTAGATAGCTCTAAACAGACTATAAAATACTTTTTTATAATTTGGTCTTATTGGAAACTCTAGGAAACACCATTTTTGTACTTCAGAGAGGCCACTTCAGTCCCCAGACCTTCAGCAAAGTGGGAAAAAAACACAGCATGGGGTTTGGCTCTAGTTATTGACAGGCAGACATAAGCTAGGAGACAAAGACACTAGATGGCCCAGGGGACACCATGTAAACCATAGCACCTGTCCCACCACCAGGCGCTTAGAGACCTCTCTCCTAAAGCCCTCTATAGAAATCACATCTCTGATATAACAGGCTTCTATTAAACAGCAAAACGAGTCATTGGGAAAGTAGTATGAGCTATCAGGTGTCTGTCACATGGAATGATTGCAGTGAGGAAGCAGTTCTGTCAGCATTAGATTTTCCAGAGTATGATTTTCAGGAGAGACGATTTGGTCTGGCACAGAGGTGGAAGCTTTAGAAACTAAAACATATAGACTCCTCAGAGAGAGAGGAAGAAGAAGGCAAGGCTGGAAGAGACAGTGAGGGGTGGGGTATCCTTCAAGGCATTATTTAGTTCCTAGAAGGCAAGATGGCAAGCATCCTACATCTTAGACCCACCCCTAACTTCTCAATCTCGAGGCATAACAGGTAAGAGGAAGGCAGGGCATTTCTATCTGCAGCATCACCTTTGACTTCTTCCTTCCCCTTTGCTGCCCACCTGACCTTCCCAGAGGTACCCGTTCTTGTTTTGGGGTGTCCTTTCAGCAGCCTGAACTGTTTTCTGCCCTCATGTTTCATTTCTCATATACACTATGTATTCGTTTGTTTCATGTGTTATGTTCTATTTCCTTGTTAACCCACCCATACCAATATGACTCATTCAGTAATCGACATTATGAAATGTTCTTCTAGGACAAGCCTGGCCTTCTCTCTCTCTCCTTTCCCTACTTTAGCTCTGTGATCACCAGCAGCCATCCTCTGTAGTCACCTTATTCCTTGTGCTTCTCATATGCTGAACTGTCTTGAGTCTTTGTTCAGGTACCTTTGTGTCCCTGAGGCTGCTAAGACTATAGCCTTACAGGAACATGCTCTATGGATGACCAGCAAAGACAGCCTTCCTTGTCTCTGTCTGAGGCCCAGTGACTGTCTGGCTAGGAGCATGAAGGGGACAGGGAGAGAGAAGAGATGCATGGTGTCTATTGTTAGCTTCTTTCTCCACCTCTGAGCCTGGGGAAGAATAGGAGATCATGGTTAGTGTCCTATTACAGAGTCAGGGAGCTCTTCATTCGAACTCTAGCTCTGCCCTCTTGCTGGTTGTATGACCTTGGGATGATTAATTAATGTCTCTGGACTTTACATTTTCTTGAAGATAGGAAAAATATTCTACTTTAAAGGATTATTTAAGGAGCCAAATGAGATTAAAGTATCTGTGTTGGTCCCTTATATGGGGAACATAGAGAGTGATAGCTATTTATTGCCTGTCATGTCTATCTGGTTGCTCAAAGGAGAGAATGGATTCTGGTTCATAGTTTTCCCAAGTTCTTCTCTAAGTACAAGAGCCAAAGTAGGGCCTTTCAGAGAGATCTAAGTCCAGTTCAAGTGGATTTTGTGGTAAGAGAAGTGATCACTTTCAGCATGTTCCCTTCCATGTGAACTAAGCTACCCTGCAATGAGCAAAAATGGGTACCATTCATTCTTTTTTTTATTTTATTATCCATAATTAGATACATTGAATGAGCAAATGATGTGTTGGTATCCCCAGTTCCCCAATTTCCCTCTTCCCTGTCCCCAGTCAGCTGGATATCCTCCTCTGTGGACAAACGGGATCAGTCCATGGGTAGGGGATTATGGATAGCCTAGGAGTCAACCCGGTAGGAAAACACAGCATTCTATTTTGGCTAAAAGCTTATAACTCTGCCCATAGTGAGCTCATTTCTTTTGATACCACTTTCTAAGCTAATCACTTATTCTTGTCACTGGTGTCTCCTATCAACAGCTCTGTCACTGGCATTCCTCCCTCTACACTCCTGTAGTGTTAATATTTCATGAGGAACACTAGGGGAGGACCACACAATGGCCTCCGGAAAAGAATAGAGTAGTGAAAAGCATCCAGCCAAACGGCTAGCTATGGGGAGAGAGGGAATGTGATAAAGTCTGGAGCTCGTTTCTTTGGTGGGTTTTAACAGGAAAGGGTTCATTATACGACAACGAGCTCTTATTTATTTTCAGCAAGCGTTTTTGCTTTATTACTCATTTAGCAATTCAGATGGGTATTCAGAGGTGACAGCTTGCCAATTTTTTTTACACATGTTTTGGACGTGAACATCTTAATCTGAAATTGTAGTGATTACAAGAGGGTAATGGGTAGGAGGGTTGGGGAAGGCGCTCAGATCTATGAAGAACTGTGCTAAACAGGAAGCTCTGACAGAGCAGATGGAGAGATGGAATCTTTGCCTGAGGAGGAGTAGCAGGGACAGACTAATATAGGGCATTCTTGGATGTCTCATTGAGGTTTCTGATCCTTTTGGGAAATGATCACAGCTGTGGCTAGCCAAGCTAGCACTTTCTTCATTAAACATTTTCTGGGAAGGCTACAGAGAGTAATAAGAAGGCCATGCCTAATCAATCACTCAACCAATAGTCATTAAGTATCTACTCGGCCTAGTGCACTCACTAATCCATGATCTGATTTTTATTCTCTTTGTGACATTTGAAGCTGATATTGTGAGACTTTGCTATATTTAATTTATTATCTGCTCACCCAATTCCAGTTTAAGTTCTACAGGACAGGAAACTTGGATGTCATTCACTGCTGTGTTCCCCTCACCAAGAAGAGTGCCTTAGACATAGAGGAAAGCTGATAGGTATTCACTGGAAGAGGGAAAGAGAGAGGGAATGCCAGATGCTGAGGTAAATTAAAGAATACCCAAAAATATTTCCCCTGTCTCAGTTTTAATCTAGAGAGTAAAGTGAATACAACCAAGAGAGCCTGCTGAGCAAAGCCATGACCAGGTCCTCTTGGTTCTTCTTTGAAATGTGTTTGGTACAAGTGATGGCGATGTGATTGCTGTGCAGACAGAAAAAGAGCCAGTTGCTCCACCCCTTAAACATGAACTGGCTCCTTCCTCACCTGGACCTGCTTTCAGACTTTGCGTGTTTTCTTCTGAACCCCCTATCATTTGGATCTCATAGCTGAAGTCCAAGGCTCCCAGCCAACAATAACTCTTGGTTGCTATCTCCATTAAATATACCCAGAGATGGACTTGATACACAGACCTCCTTGGAAATTATCTTCAGTCCTATATCTCAAATTGTGTTGTGACAAAATGAATCCAATGGCTGTTAATTTAATAGAAAAATTGTTTCCATTGTCAAATAGGTCTCAGGAATATAGTGTGAAGTCATTTCCATAGTCTGTTTTCTCCTGTGTGCTGGTGTGCATTTAAATAACTATCTGAGAAATGGTCCTAGGAATCAATGGAGATTTCTTCTAAATTCACGTGACTGGGGATCCTTTCTCATCTACAATATCCTTTATCTCTTGCCACTGAAACGTAGTTTAGGAAATAATGATCTGTCAGCTTTGCAAGGGAAGGACTTGTGGAGGCTGTTAGCCTGAACCAGGCCTTTGGGGGTTATTCAGCCCCTACAAGTTGATTAGAAATCACCAAGGTTGGAGCCGGGTGTGGTGGCACACGTCTTTAATCCCAGCACTTGGGAGGCAGAGGTAGGAGGATCACCATGAGTTCAAGGCCACCCTGAGACTACATAGTGAATTCCAGGTCAGCCTGGACTAGAGTGAGACCCTACCTCAAAAAACAAACAAACAAACAAAGAAATCACCATGGTTAACTTTATGAAATCTGACCATACAAATTCAAAACAAGGAAAAGAAAAGGTTTCATAGAAACAATTAAATGTGCTGAGCCTTGAATGTTAAATATCATTTAGATACAGGGGAAAAAATAAGGAAATTTCAAATGTGGGCAAAAGGCAAAGGCAGGGAGGTGCAGAAATGAATATTTTTATTGAAAATTTTAATTTACTCAGATTTCTGATAAACTCACTGGACTTTGACTACTTAGTGCATTCCAGCATCCACTCCTATTTCCTCCTGCTAGTTCAGGGTGTTAATTCACATCCCCTGAAAACAGTTACTGAGGCAGAAATCTGTGTCAGCAGATCCTATTAAGGAATATGCTTACGTAGCAAAAATGAGAAGAACCCAGGTTGTTGTGGTTTGAATGTGAAATGTCCCCCACATGCTCGTGTGTTCAAATGCTTCATCCCAGCCCCCCCTCAGGTGTTACATCCCCCACTTCCTATTCTCTCTCTACATCCTGGTTGCCAGGGCAATATGACCAGCTTGCTTCCTGCTCCTGCCTTGCCTTCCCACCATGATGAAACTTCTCCACAAAACTGCAAGCTCTTCTCCCCTCAGTCGCTTGTGGCCAGGTATTTGTTCACAGAAACAATAAGAACGTAATCCAAAGAATCCAAAGAATAACATCAGACCACTGTACCAGTTCTTGGGGTTCAGCAAGAGTCCTTAAACTCCAAACCCTGAGTTCATGTCTGCTTTTACCAAAGAATTGGGGTAAAACAAGGCTGAGAAGGATAATTATTAGATTATTACATGTATTCAGGGAAAAAGAGAAGGTAAATTTGGAGAGCTTCTTTCTTGTGAAAGTCACCAGGGGGAGGGAGCCAGGTGGTAGTAGAGGTAGACCCTGCTGGGCTGAGGTGGGGTGGGGGTGCTTACCAGAGCAAGGACCTGGAAGGTCAGGAGAGGTAAAAAGGTAAAAAGAGACCTCGTCCACCTGGTAAGCATCGATTTACAATCTTATAATAATGGGCTTTACCTTCAGGCTCAGATAAGCCTCAGAGAGGGCTTATCAGTCTGGGCCACAGGCTAACTCAAGAAGATGCCAGCCATGACACCAAATTTAGGGCCCAGCTTAACCAACCCGAATTCCACGATCAGGTTTAAATCTTCATTTTAGGAAAGGGGAACTCCTTCCCAGAGAGGGACTCAGGTTGTTTACGGAAAAACAGATTAGGCAAGTGATAAGGAGAGGCCAGATGCTTCTTTGATTTATAGCAAAGTGGACACTGTGAGGGAAGGCCCAAAGACATGCCTGCTGTTTATCTTGGGTGCCCAGTCACCCTAACTGCCCCTGCCTGACCCTAAGAGATGGGGACCTGGGAGGCTAGTTGAGCAGAAGCATCGGAAGCATCCAGAAGATAAGAGGAATATCTGGTGCTGTGGTTTTGCCCACACATTGCTGCTGCCTGAGCAGTGCCCACTGAGCACAGCCTGGGCACAAGTGTGGAAGGGACTGTCCATTTCCTGATCCTCATAGTTGAAGTTGAGCAAAGCCATTTCTCATCATGGCCACACTCGAGAACACAAGGAACAGACTGCCTATCAGCCCCAACCCAAAGTTCCTCAGCTGAGATCAGGAATAAAGACAAAGTAGAATCTGGTGCATATGCCATAGATGTAACCGGTCACAAGAAAGTCCTGCTACTTCTCATTTTATCACTCTTCATATGACAGCACCTTAGTTGACTCAATGATTTCAGTTATTATGGGATCTCAAGCTGATAAAATTGGTGTTAGGCATAAGGCAGAATACCATTAAGGAGAAAGACAAATTATAAACAGAAAAATTGCTGGGGTTCTCCCTGGGGCTCCTCCTGGGCCTTGGCAGGTTCCCTAGCACATAAGAAGCCAGCTTCAGATTCATTTGCTTCATGACAAATCCACCCTGCTCATCTGCAAAATATGGCTGAGAGACTTGCAGTATATTGCATGAGCAGATTCAAAAATAATTCACTGCTGATTGATTCAGGAAAATGTAAAATGCCCCACAAGTGTTTAATTTTCTGAACTGTGTGTGCTTTCCATGGGAAACAACCAGCTGATGAGAGATGGAGAGAGAAGGCCACTGAGGTTAATGCACAGGGAGTGACCCTGCAATAATGCCCTGAAGCAGGACTGACTGCAACGCTGATAGAAAGCCAGGAGGAAACCCACTCCAAGCCCAGCTCCAGTCATGGCGCTTGGAAGGGATCATGGATGGCCCTGGATATCTGACCATGTCCTTTTAGGGACAACTAAGGGAGCTTGGGGAAACCTGCCCACTCTCTCTCTCTCTTTCTCTCTCTCTCTCTCTCTCTCTCTCTCTCTCTCTCTCTCTCTCTCTCTCACACACACACACACACACACACACACACACACACACACACACACACGTTCTTTAAGCCAAGGAGCAAATTGGAGAGTAAAAAGCACTAAAATCCTGAGAGCTGCAACTACTGTGTCAGGGTCCTTGGTAAAGTTCCGTGGGCTGACAAGAGATTTCAATATTACTCAAGTAATGATGTTTTGAGCAAATAGGATGAAACAGGGAAAAAAGAACAAAGAGAGGAAACACCAAAGAAGGAGAAAAGAATAGGGGAGAGAGAGAGAGTGGTCACAGTTGTTACTTCAGTGAGGCCAGAGCTATAATTGCTTCTGAACTCTTTAGTGTCCCTTGAAAATAGAATATTTTTAATACACAAAGTAGTGCCACGTAAAGTCGGTGAGAAGACTTCTTTCACTAGATGTATCTTTGCTGAGTTATGACAATCCAGGAGGCTCATTCTCTATGTGTGAAGGTGAATTTCAACTATCAGCTTGATTAGATTGAGAAATGCGTAGGTGATTAGTATAGTACACTTCTAGGTATGCCTGAAGGTGCTTCCAGGGAGGATTAGACCAGGAAGGCTCGGGCCTAAGGCTTAATGTCTTGGTGGGTTCTTAATCTGATGAAATTAGTGGGAGGGGTGAAAAGTAGACGGTCGGACCTACTTGAAGGAAGTAAGACCTTGGGGGCATGTCTTTAAGATGGCTACATCTTGCCATGACTGTTAGAACTAAAATGTCTCCATCTTTGGACTCTGATTGCCATTTCATTGTAACTCTCTGTTTCCCAAGAGTGACCCAGAACACCCCTCCCCATTATCACTTCCCTGGAATGGCTCAAACCACCTGTCTGGTGAATACTTCCCTATACTGGCCCATACCTCCAGGCAAGAGGGTCTGCCCTGCAACCAAAGAATCCAATGACCCCACTGCCCCATAAGTATCCCTAGTCTTTATGGGAAGAGGCTTCTGACCTACCTGGCCAGAGCCCTCCTCAGGCTTTCCCTGAATAAAGCCTGTCAGCTGTTGAGGGAAGTCTCTCCTGCTTTTTTCCTTATACTGACTCCTTCCTGCTCTATGTGTTTCCTGTCCGTCATGATGTGAGCTACACCACTATGTGGTCCTGCTGTCAGGATGTTCAATCCAAGTACAAAGGACTGAACACTCTGACAGTTAGCCAAAGTAAATCTTTCCTCCTTTTAAGTTGTTTTTTCAGGCATTTTGGTCACTGATGGTCTCTCATTCAGGCTGGGACTCAAGTATAAGTTCAAGCACAGCTGCAACAGAAGTGAGACCACCTCACATACCCATCCATGAAGAAGTAACCAGAAAGGAACTCCACCTCTAGCAAGTAGTCTTTAATTCCTGAAAGGCACAAATGGTTCAACATATACAAATCAATGTATGTAATACATCACATAAATAGACTCAACACTTTTCATAAAATTCAACACCCTTTCATGATAAAAACATTAGTGAGACAAAAGATGATGAAAACATATCTCAACATAATAAAGGTTATAGGACTGGAGAGATGGCTCAGCAGTTAGGGTGTTTGCCAGCAAATCATAACAACCAAGTTTGATTCCCTAGTACCAACATAAAGACAGATGCACAAAGTGAACATGTGCCTGGAGTTCATCTGCAGTGGCTAGAGGCCCTAGTGCACCCATTCTTTTCTCTCTCTTTCTCTCTCTGTATCTCTGTCTCTGCTTGAAAATAAATAAATAAATAAATAAATAAACATAATAAATGTTATATATAACAAACCTATACTCAACACCATACGAGATAGAGAAAATTTTAGGCATTTTCACTAAAATCTAGCACCACAAAGGTGTAAGTCCTCTCCACTTCTATTTACAATAGTACTTGAAGTCTTATCTAGAATGATAAGACATAAAGAAATACAAGTTGGGAAAAAAGAATTCAAACTATCCTTATTTATAGATGATATGATTCTATATAGAAGAGACCCTAAAGACTCCACCAGAAAATTCCTAGAACTGATAAACAACATCATTGAAGTGGAAGGATACAAAATCTGAAAAAATCACTAGCCTTCTTATATACCAATGACAAACATACTGAAAAATAAATTGGGATAGAGTTCCATTCATAGTAGCTACCAAAAATTAAATATATTGGAATATCACTGACAAAAGAAGTAAAAGATATCTGTAATGAAAAGATTTTAAATGCCAAAGAAAACAATTGAGGAAAACATCAGAAGACAGATCTCCCATGCTCAGTGATTGGAAGAATTAATATTGTGAAAATGACCAGCCTGCCAAAAGCAATATATAGATTCAGTGCAATCACAATCAACATCCTGGTACTGTTCTTCACAGAAGCATTAAAAAAAAAACCTTGACATCATATGGAAGTACAAAAGGCCCCAGATAGCCCAAACTATCTTCAGCAAAACAATATTACTGGGTATCATCACAGTTGATTTCGAGTTACTACAGGGTCATCGTAATAGAAACAGACCAGCACCAGCACACAACAGGCAGCCTGTGGATCAGTGGACTAGAATAGAAGATCCAGGTATCCAGAAGTCCATGTCACTACAGCCACCTGATTTCTGACAAAGAGGAGAAAAGCATACAGTGGAGAAATGAGCATTTTCAACAAATGTTGCTGGGAAAGATGGATAGCTGCATGTACAATAATAAATTTAGATACTTATTTCTCATCACACACCAAAAACAAAGCCCCCCCAAAAAACCAAAATGGACCAAAGACATCAACACAATACCTGAAACCCTGAAACAACAAAGAAAAAAGTAGGGAGAACACTTCAGGATGTAGGCATTGAGGACTTTCTGAATAAGAATCTGGTAGCCCAGGAGATAAGGCAAACAACCAGTAAGTGAGACCTCATGAGACTAAAAGGTTATTATGCAGCCAAGGAAACTGTCAACCAAGTCAAGAGATAACCTAAAGAATGGGAGAAACTCTTTGACAGGTACATATCTGACAGGCAATCAATAACTAGGACATATAAATAACTAAAAAAAAACTCTAAGGAATGAAAAGAAAATCAAACAACCCAATAAAATGAGACCATGGAACTGAACACAGGGTTCTCAAAAGAAGAAATGCACATACCCAATAAATACTTTTACAAACCTTGGACATATTTAGCCATCAGAGAAGGGTAAATAAACCTACTTTGAAATTCCATCTCATTCTGGTCAGAATGACTATCATCAAAAAAAAAAAATCAAGTGACAAGTGCTGACGAGGGTGTAGGGAAGAAGGAACACTCATTCACTGTTGGTGGGAGTGTAAACTGGTACAGCCCTTATGGCAATCAGTGGGGAAGTATCTGAGATAGCTGAAAATAAATCTACCATATAATTTAGCAATACTACTCCTAGGCATATGCCCTAAGCATATGCTGCTACAGAGATACTTTCTGGTCAATGTTTATGGTTACTCTATACACAATATCTAGGAAATAGAAACAGTCTAGATGCCCATCAACTGATGAATGGATATTGAAGATATGGTACATATACACAATGGAGTTTGATTCAGCTATAAAAAGAAATGGAATGAGGAAATCCAAAGATCTCATCTCCTCATTCTAGATAGAGCTCTATGAGGTGCCTATTATGTTAGCTAGCATCTAATAAGTTCTCACTATATGCCTGGCACCATTTTAAGCACACAACAATGTTTTCAAACATATTAATTTATTTTACTCTTCCATGCTAATTATAAGCATTGCATTATTAATAAACAACAGGAATCCATCAAATCTCAACCATATTCCATAGAGGTTCACCACTGCACACTACTGCTTATGAGGTGTCAGTGCAACAAATAAAACAGGAAGAGGTGGGACATCTGGTGAGTTGTTGGTCAGAGAGGTCGCTGAGATGCCTCCCAAATACAGATTATTGCAGACACCTCTGGTTGCCCACCATGACTAGATGGTAAGACCCTGTTGCTGAAGACAGCACATGCTTTAGCTGTAGTACACTGAGAAATCAAGCTGGAACTGAGCTAGAACCTGCCTCCTTGCTGGCTAGCTGTTATAGTGCTGGAAAGTGCTATGTAGCCAGGTGGGGGAGAAAAGTCATCAACAGTCCTAACCAGCAGTGGGCCATGCAGGCTAAACAACTGGTCAACCAAGCAAGAAGTGTCCACTGCTGCAATAGTGGTGTGTCTGCTATGGGGATAACCAAATGCTCTATGATTGGACTAGAGGCCTGTTGCCATCAGCCCCACAATGCTGGGAAGAACATCCAACCAAATACAGTTTTATGGAAGGAATGTATTTCAAGCTTACTAATCTAGGGGAAGTTTCAACAATGGCAGAAGAAGCTGCTTACTTCCATACATCCACGCAGATAGAAAAATATTTCTAGCAAGCAAAGCCAACACCAGCACACAGCATGAACCCCAAACCCTTCCAGAACTCAAACTTCTTTCTGCACCTTTGGGCTGGAATCCAATATGCCCCCCAGTGACATTCCCCCTCCAGCAGACTGCTGGTGACAAGCAGAAAGCTTAAATACCTGAGGTTATGGGGGACATACATTGAAATTACCACAAGGCCTGCCCAATGGGAGGGAAATTTCATGACCTCTGCCCATTACTTACAAGGTCATAAGCTCTAGAGAGGAAGCTACTATTGTTTGGCTAAATGAATGTGCTGTGATCAACAAAAAGCCAAAAGCTAAATATTTGTTTATGCATATAAATTAATGTGGCTCTCACTTTTTGTCAGAGAAGCTTCTTTGCAGATAACAATGATTATTGGAGACACCCTGTGATGGTTAGGTTTTATTGTCAACTGGATCTTTTTTATTATCTTAGGTGGGTCTCTGAGGATGTTAGCAGGAAGGCAGCCTCTCAGTAGGGGGCAGGATGTGAAGAAGCTCAAAGAAGCTAGAACTAAACATCCTTTCCTGTGTGGGCAGTGCAGGAAGGAAATTCCAGAGACTCAGAAAGCCATTAAGTCTGGAGAAGGGTTGTAAGACCCCACCCTAAGGCTATATAAAGGGGAAGAAATTTTCTCCTTGGCTCCTCCTGCCTGTTTGCTGCTCTGTGTGTGGTGTTGGTGATAGGATTTTCTCTCTGCTTGGACCTGTGAAAGAGGATCAGCCTCTTTCATTTTTATGGGACTTCCCCTGGATCTGTAGCTTGAATAAATCATTTCCTCCCATAAATTGTGCCTGGTTTGGAGATTCATCCCAGCGGTGTGTAGCTGACTGCGACACACCCAGAGTCACCAAAGTGCTAAGAAGTGACAGTTGAGTGCTCAGCACTAAATGAGACATCTCTATCACAGCCACCATGGCTCGGGGAACATTTTAGAAGAGGTGGCAGAAAGAATGTAAGAGCCAAAGGATGGGGAGGAGTGCTTTGGAATGCTGTCTTCCTGGCACAAAGAGGCTGTTGCTTTCATGACCTCACAGTGGCCGTCCTTACTTGCACAATCTTGAACCCATCAACATGCCATCATGGACAATGGAGAAAAAATAAAAGACATCAAAATAGAAGAAGGACTAGTTGGAAAGAAGAAGGGATTCAGTGAGTGGAAGGGAATGACAGAGTGGGCAAAAGAGAGTAATGGGAGGGGATTTATGACCAAAACCACTATGCACATGTATGAAAATTGTCAATAAAAGAGTTTTTTAAATACCTTTATTTATTTTCAAGGAGAGAGAGAGAGAGAAAGAGAGAGAGAGAGAGAATACAGTGCCTCTTGCTGCTGGAAATGAACTCCAGACATAATGCACCACATTGTGCATCTGACTTTATGTGGGCACTGGGGAATTGAACCCCAGGCTGTCAGACTTTGAAAGCAAGTGCTTTAATGGATGAGCCATGTCTCCAGCCCCAAAGAGGTTTTATAAGATGATACTTAATATGTTAACAAATGCATCAATTGTTTCCTCTCAAGCTCTCTATCACCATTTTTTGGCATAATGGTGGATACACAGTCCAATACAGTTGTTGGTTGAATGGTAGCCAAACCCTTGTTACAGACAAGAAGACCAGAGAAGTGAGCTGAGGGACAGAGCTGTATGATGCTGCAGATCTCCACTGCAAACCAGGACTCTTGGTGTTGACTTCAAACACTAGTTTTGACCTTGGTCTGTTGGGAACAGTGACATTTTAGACTATTTTCCACTTAACTAGCGCTTGAGAACAAAGACTTACACAGTATTTTGAAAGCAGAATCTTGTTCAGGGCAGCTTTTTGCCTAGTAACCACCTGAGGCTTAATGCTTCCCCAAGCCCTTGGAAGACCCTCTACTCTCCAATGCCTTCCAAAGCATGTTCTACGTGGCAAAACACTGAAGAGCCCAGAGTAACCTCTGAGGCCCGTGCTTAGGCAGTGGTTATTGATATTGGCTCAGTTTCCTCTTCCTCCAACTGCTGAAGCTTTGTTATGGAAGAAAACAGCGTAGATGGAGGGGAACGGTGCAGCAGCCTGTCACAGGACTTATGTCTGCTGAGCTGTCAAAGTTCATTTCCTAAGCAATTCTTACAAAGGTCTTAAGATGACAAACTGCCTCTGCTTCATGGATGATTTTATTTTTAAAAGGAAAGCCCAGGAGGCTACTGGCAGATCCTAAAAAGGAGGAACTAAAATGATAGCATCAGACCCCTCCCCCCCATCACCAACCACCCCTCTTTTCTCTCTTCACAAAACCCAAAGATCTGACATGGAATATGCACCAAGGGACTGACAGATGTGCAGCGAATTTATGATCTTGAATATTTTCACAGCCCTTTTAGTGTCTCGGGACCTTTGCAATCAAGTTTTAACTCGAAAGCAAAATGATAAAGTAGGTTACAAAGCCCTCACACAAAGCCAAGGAGTTGATGTGATCGGTAGAGGCAACTTCTGTCAGCTCAGAGTCGGTATGCAGAGAAGAAAGAGTGTAGTTTTCCCCATTGAATTGCTTGATTTCATTCTTAGGCGCCATAGAGCATATCATAAGCGAATCAGTCAGATTCTTGGAACCTTTTATATCTGTAAGTGGGAAAGATAGACCCGATAATCCAACTTTATGTGATTATATCAGCTTTTTATGTAAGGATTCCTGAGGACATTTTTTTCCTCCATCATTTGCCTTAAGAATACAGCAAACACTGTAGCTGTGACAACTGATAAATAATGCATGAAAGAAAATTCTAAAAATTGGAAGGACATTTGTAGGGACATTTCAGCTAGCCTATGTATTTTTTTAAGTGAGAGCGAGGGACAAATACATATAGTTGTTTTTCCTATGTAATGAAATTAGAGAAACCATGGGAGAGCATCTTTCTAATCTGTTCCATTTGTCGAGACCTTCTGGATCATGGGTGTCAGTATTACCAGATTCCAAGGGAGGAGTGGCATATTTCTTGGTCTTTGATGCCCATAGACAGCCCTAAACTGGGGGTGTGGGAATTAAAAAAAGATCAAAGAAAGATGCTAGCAGTCATAAGCATCTATCTGATGTGGTTTTCCTTGCAAAATAATGTCAAGAATTTTGAAAGCATTTGGGGACTTCTGCAAAGAACGAGGACAATTTATCTGAAGCATCTGAT
This sequence comes from Zapus hudsonius, assembly GCA_004024765.1. Classification (NCBI taxonomy): domain Eukaryota; kingdom Metazoa; phylum Chordata; class Mammalia; order Rodentia; family Dipodidae; genus Zapus; species Zapus hudsonius. The sequence continues at coordinate 16,042 of PVHP010018742.1, forward strand.
GCCAGGAAAATCACCTACCAGTGACAGCCTAGACACACCTCCTCAGAATGGAAAAGTGTCCTCGATGCCTCTTCAGGACCACTCCTGAGACCGCTAGGGTCCCCTTGTCCTTAGGTATCAAAGAAGGAAGTATATGTCACCATCAAGTATATGGACCAGACATCACCTCAGGAGCACCTGGAAAAAAAGAGAAGATGCTTGAACTGTGATCTCACACTTTGGTGCTGATGACCATGGGCTTGAACACATGTTCCCCAGTGTCTCCACAAGGCTAGCCGTCCTGATGAGGAAACTTCCCCCACTGAGTCCCAAATCGCTTCCTGAAGCACTGTATTGGAACTTCTCCAACAGGACAGTTCAGGGGTCTACACATAAAAGACAGGCCCACTACACACTTGCCATAAGCCCTTAGAACTAGTCTCTTGAGCCCTTGATCAGTGACTATTAAAATAATACTGCCTATCCCAGTCTCCTTCAGTGCTGTGAGGCCTCAGGAGTCTTTGAAGATGAAGTGGTCATTTGATCCTGAACCTGCTACCACCACCACAGCATGGCTCGTGGCTCGCCAGCAAGTCTTCTTTCTACCCCCTTCAAAGGTTAGAAATCAAAGCGCCCCAGCTCTCAGTGGCTCCCAGAAGGCTGCTGAACTAACCCAGCTACATTTTGGCATTGGGTCAATGCCATTATTTGGAGTTGGGTGTTCCCCAAATCACATTAATCCTTAATCAGTGCTTTCCTCTGATGTCACAAGCCCCAGAGCCTGTCCCAGATCTTAAGATTCATTGATTTCATGTCACCAGGGACTGAATAGGACACCTCTAGTTCAACAAAAATAACTGTCAGAAACAAGAAACAGTCTGTTCCCAAGGTGCCAAGTCACCAGGCGAGAGAGACCTCCCCAAAGTATGGCATGGTCCCTTTGTTCCGTGCCAGTCAGTCACTGCCCTCGCTTTGCTGTCACCTCTGATTCATCCCTTTCTTTCAGGCAGGGTGACTCAGAGGCAAAGTACTGTGGAGAGCCAGCTTGTACTTAATTGATAAAATACTGCCAGTCACTACTAAGCCAAAGGGGGCACTGGCGAGGCCAAGGATGCACTGAAGGAGGTCACTAGGCAACATGATGAGAAGCTGTGGCTGCTGAGACCTGAGAAGGGACAATAGTGGACTGGTTGACTAGCCTTCAGCCATGTGCATGCAGCGTAACTATCATAAGAAGACAAAAAGGCTGAACCCCAAGTCCACAGATGCCCCCCAAGAGCACGACCAGAGGCAGGACACACGCATTTGCTTTGTGAAAAGACTCATGTGAATTATTTTAGTCTCTCTTCAATATATTCTAAGGAATTACGTCCCATGAGCCAGGGTCACACAGTCACTGCTGAACAGTGACTTGTACATAGAGAAACAGTCTTTTCTGAACTCAGCAAGCTAGACCTTTACAAGAGGAAACTTGGCCTTCAGTTTGAGAATCCAAAGCCATCTACATAGAATTCATGTACAAATACGTCTGTATGTACAGAACTGCACACATGTGTTTACACATGTAAACCTACCTCTTTGCATGATGAATGAATCTACTCAAATGCAAACACTTTATGATTGGGTTAAAACCAAAAATTCCCCTTAAAAAGTTTTTTTTTTCTTTTTTAACATTTATGTATCAATGACAAGTGTTATTTGCTTCAGAGAAAAACATTCACAGAAAAGACAGGGAGTTAAGCCAGGCATGGTGGCTGTCCCTGTGGTCCTGGCTCAGGGATTCCTGAAGCACTCTTGGAACTTCTCCAACAAGATGGTTCAGGGGTCTACACATAAAAGAGAGGCATAAACCTCTTAGCACTAGTCACTTGAGCAGTGACTATTAAAATAGCTCTCTTACCCCAGGCTTCTTCAGTGCCATGAGGCCTTGGGAGTCTTTGAAGATGAAGTGGTCATTTGATCCTGAACCTGCTACCACCACCACAGCATAGCTGTGGCTGAGACAGGAGGATTGCAGTGAGTTCAAGGCTAGCCTGGACTTCATAATGAATTCCAAGGCAGTTAGGGCTACAGATTGAGACTGCCTCAAAAAAGAGACAGGGGGGGGGAAGAAAATTAAAACTATTTTTAATACTTTGAGCTAGAGTATAAGATACCCTTAGTAGACTTAAGTGGAATTGGTACTCCCTTTTTCTGAACTCGAGAAAGTTATTTGCAGTGTTCCATTCAAAATCAAGAGGGCTGGATATCAGTGGGCACACACTGAGATGATGGAGATGCCCTTGCTGGTGCCACAAGGGCCATCCCATTCCTGAGCTCCTCCTAAGTAACGCACAGTGCCTAGTTAGTTTGTTTTACACTATCAAAGTTAATCTAAGAGTAGGCAAAGAATAGCATAGAGACAGAGGGGCTGGAGGTGGGGAGAACAGTTAGGAGGTCATTGGAATAGCTACCTCATGACACACAGAACGAGAATGGAGACTGGAAAAGTAGAACTCGGGGAGCTTGGATGCAATGGATGACATCCTGAGGCAGGGACTGTACGCCAAAGAAAAGATTGCTTCCTGGGCACATACCCAGTGCAAGCTGTAATAGTTTAATTTTTGGCATATGTTGTCTTAACCCTCACATCTCGGTGGTTTTGCAAGAAAGGATTGAGTTCACATGACGTCCCTACTCTATCTGCAAAGTGTTTTCTCTAAGAAGAAGAAGGAGATGGAAGAAGGCTAGCAGCTCTTAACCTCTGACTTAGAACTGACATATTTCACTTCTACCCACAGCTCACTGGCTGTGCTCCTCACCTGCACCATGTAACTGCAAGTAGCTGGAGCTGAAGGAGTCCATGGAGGCTCTGGCAGACCAGCCAGCTGACATGTAAGGAAGGAGGCCCTGCAGGCACCAACTTCTAATGTCATTTCAGTCTTGCTGCAAAGCCACATGTTAGAGTTATCTTCAAGGCCCCAGGAAAAAACTGTGCAGTGTTCCTCTTCTCTCTTCCAGGTCTCTGTGCTTGGTGCAACTGCTGCTCTCTGGGTCTAAGCTGTCATCTGCCATAGGCTGCCCGTATGCTCTGGATACCAAAGGACCAGTCTGACAAAGCACACCCTCCCAAGCCTGCATTACACTTGGACTCCGAGCCCTCACACTTGGACAGAGTCTCTCGGAACCTTTGAAGATCTCCTTAATCCCCACTGCAGTGAGGACAGAGGTGGGTCAGGTACAGAAAGGTTTGTCCCCTGTCATCTTCTCCTCTTTCTATGTCCCACCTGGTCTAGAACCAGGACAGTCAAATATTTAGTTCTTAGCTCTGGTCCCACTCTCTGATCTGCTCTACAAATTCTCTCTCCCTGCTCATCTCTTCCCATTCTTTCTCCCCTTCACTAATAGCCATTCATAAAAGGAGTATGGACAGCATAATCGATACCATAAACAATTTAGAAAGTATCCATTCATGCTATCTTGGAGATCACATCAGATGAAGGCCTTACATGTAAATATTCTTGCATAACAAGGCAGGTACCCCCAGGAATGTCTAATGGTTGAACATTTTCCATGCAGTGCATTTTCAGGAAAAAAAAAAACAGCCATGTCATCACTCATATGTTTCTTTGTCATTCCTTGTAAGAGGAGCTTTCAACGCCTTCAAATGACACAGTGCGTGATGACTATGAGCTCCTTGTCTATCAGGCCTGGTAGGACACTGCAAGGGATAGACACCTTCCTGTTGTCTGTGAGGCCTTAAAAATATTCCCCAAGAGCAGTGTGCTGTCCTCATTGAACAGTGAATCACAGGTTGCTCACCATTAGGCAATGTTTTTTGATTTATTTTATTTTTCAGAGTGAACAATGTGTGTGCTGTTCAGGGTTAAAAGCAGACTGTAGACATAATTAGGACTAGGAGCTACTCACTTAACCTCTCTGACTTTCATTTGGGCTTTTCTTTTCTTTTCATTTTCCAATTTGTAAGATGGTGGAATTGAATTAGATGACCTCTAGGAACTCTCCTGCTCAGAAATTTCAAATCTATAACCGCCAAGTCACCTGCCTCACATCAGGATTAAACTCACAAGTCTGTCTCATTAGTGATCTGTCCTAATCGGACCAGAGAAAGGGAGAGATGAGATGTGTAAACACAGAAAACCCAGATTCTTACTCCGTCAAAATCCCCTTTCCTCAAAAGATTCTCAGTTTTGTGTGGAACTACAATCCCCTTGCTCCTAACTTGATGACTTAATAATATGAAATATTAAATTAAATGAAAAAAATAAGTTAGCTTTAAGCAGACACTGCCACACTTATACAGAGCCGAACCGCAGCTTTGGAAAAAGTTTTGAGTCTTCATGAATTATTACAAATTAAATCTACAAAACTCAGTTACTAAGATATCCAGAAGACAGGTAACATGAAATCTTGTCTTGAAACATTGACATCTCCTTAAGAAGATAAAAGACATAATTATTTCATTGGAATTTTCATCAGAGACTTTTAAAATAAATGTGATACCATTTGTGGTGGATAATATTCAAAGTCAATAAAGTCTGTGTATTTTAGAATATATATTATATCTATATTAAATATATATTTATATATTATATTTTAAAATATATATTACATATTTGAATATATATATATGTTTTTCAGAGTTCTGGGACTAAAGCAGGCACCACCACACCCGTTTTTTTTTTCCTTTATTTTATAAAGGGTTAATGTCCAGATCCTCTCACCTCCCCTTTCCCCTCCCCCCGCCTCTGCTCCCTTTCCCTGGAGGGACCTCCTCTGTGGGGTTCTTGGAATTCACTGTGGGGTCATGAAGACTTCCTTGTATGTGGGGTACTGTGTCTCAGAATATCCCTACCTGTGGCTTACAATCTTACCATTCCTTCATCCACAAGGGTCCCTGAGTCACAGTGGGCCTATTAGCAGTCTGACTGAGCATTCAGTTCTCTGTGGCTTCTGAGCTTCTGCTTTGATGGGGTTTGATTGGCCATCTGTCCTCTCTAATACAAACCCCTCTCACTCTTGGGTGGAGAATGTGTTCTATTTTACAGATGGTAGAGAAAACTGAGGAGATCAAGAAAAGATGACCATCTGCCTACCACATCCCACCTCTGACACCTCACCCAGGGCCACGAAGACACCGTAGAGGAAGCAGAAACATGAATAAGCCTCTCACTACTAGCTCGACAACCAGCACCAGGGAGATGGCAACAAACAGCTTGACCAATCAAACTCCATCAAAGGAAACATTTTAGTCATCTGGTTCATTTTGAGGGCACCATTACATTTCCATATGTATCTTTTAATGATCCAATAAGGATATTCACCTTAGACATTATTTTCTGAACACTGTAAATCATGTCTTCTAGCCTTTTGAACATAGTCACTACATGATCATTGTGATGGCCGCCCCACTGCACAATTATTTCTACTATCCAACTGTGACCATTGTACCCATTTGCATCTTTCCTATTCCACCATCCTTCCCAACTTCTGGTGACCACCATTCCACTGCCAACTTCTATGTGCATGTAAACACTTTGAGATTCCACCTAGGTGTGAGGTGACATATCGTTGTGCTTCTGTGCCTGGCTTACTTCATCCAACATGCACCTCCCAGACCGCCTACATCGTCATCACTTGGACCTCTAGGTAACTGATGCCGTATGGAAATTTCTTTTTTTTTTTATAAACACTTGAAGTGCTTTCTGTTTTCTGTTAAACACAGAGGAATATAGTGTCCTTAATAAGCCAGGACAATGAAATAGCGTGCAGTGACATCTTCCAGTGGAAGAAACTACTGGCAAAGGTTGTAGTCATGCCTCAGGCCAGAAAGCAGTTCCTGTATTCTAAGGGTGGTCCCTTAGAATCGACCCAAGTATGACATCTGGGTTAGAAAGCTTGCTCCAATGACCTCCTGGGTGCCTTGTTTCCTGATGCACAAAATGAAGATATTATTATTTCCTTCACACAATAGGAAGAATTAAATGAGCTCACATCATCTGTGTGACATGCTTTAACAATAGTGGGATGGATACAAGGTGCCACAGAAATCACAGCTATGATTACTGTCTAGGGACTCCAGGCTGAAGCACGCAAAGCTGATGCCTCCTGAGTCTTGGACATCGATAGTCATCCCCACTGTGAGATGATGGATTTTAGCTTCCATATCCTTTCTAAGGATCACAGCTTTACAAGTTGGAGGAAGCATGCGCTGATTGACAGGACTGCGCTGTGAAGAGAAATAATTTTCCAGGGGCCAGTAGCGGTTACCATGGTTTCCAACTGGCAGAAACTCCAAGGTCAATTCCTGAAAATATTTCACTGCTGATAGGAGCAGGCCCCTTCCTTCCCCTTTCTAATCACTTTCCCTGACCAGGGCAGGTTGTTATAATGCTAAACCCTCTTTTCAGGCAACAGAGACAAATCTGAATAAGTAGACACCCCAGAATACTGCCAGCTAGCTGACTACTGACCAGGAAGGCAAATACAGCTGATTTCCCATGGGAGCCAGAAAAGCAAAGCGTCACTTAAGAGATGAAATTTTAATCATCTCAACTGGAAGAAAGCATTTTCATACCAAACTCAGCTCTGCATTGATAAAGATCCTGGAGGACAAGTTACACTACTTGAAATTTCAGTTCTGCTCTCTTGAGTGATTCGTTTTTACTTCCCTAAAATGCGACCCCAAGACACTGAGAGAAATCATAGTGTGCCAAGCTTTAGGAAAAGCCATGTCACCACCCACCTCCCGACTGCTGGGTGAGTCTCATCCTCAGATCCATGTTCCAGCTTCGGAATTAAATTCCTCTGATAGGCCAGAAGCAATGTCTGTAAAAGATGTTCCTCTCTGGAGTGACGCAAGTTGTTTCCAGAAAGCCTTTCCTACAGGGAAGGGGCTTCGTCTTGGAACCCTGGACTCTGGGGAAGTGGCCTTCCCACAGGTGTTGAGCACACTGGCTCAGCCCCATTAGCTAGGTCCAAAGTGGGAGATTTTAGTGGACAGGCAGAGCAGTCACTTTACAGATAACAGGAAAGATGCAAGTTCTATTATCATAGAAGGACTGGGCTTAACTGCTATGTTATGAAGGTGTGACACCCCAGGTTCATGTGCCAGAAACCTTATCCCCAAGGTAGCAGGATGAAAGTACTTGGAGGTGGCATCACTGGGAGGTAATTGGGATTAGATAAAGTCATGAGGGCATTAGTGGCTTTATAAGAAGAGGGAGAGAGACAGTGTGTGTCCTTATCCAATCTCCAGCTTCCAGGGTGTTGCTCAGCGCTAGGCCCTCCCTGGATTTCCATCTGACACCTGATCTATGCCATTGGACATCCAGCCTCCAGAGCCATGAGCCTCTTTGAAAATCCCCCAGTTGTATTAGAGTAACAGAAAATGAGCTAGGGCATTAAGTGAGTAAAAATACCCCCCAAATGAAAAATAAATACCCACAAATTAGTAAGAGCTTAGAAAGGACCACTCTAAATTGGTCACTCGGACTTTTGGGGGGGAAGCATTAATCAAATAAGCACACATAAGAGGTGTGGGATCTGCTTTAGGAGGCTGGAGCCTTGTGAAGATGTCTGAATGGAGAATTGAGGTCAAGCTGGGGGTGAAAAGTCGGAGGGAATGCCCTGTGAGAACAGCTTACCTAAAGGTTTTGTGGCAGAAGGAGCCACTGTGTTCATAAGAAGGCTCCTGTAAGAATGCCGGGGGCGGAGTGAGTGTCACAAAGTTTAGAAGTGAGCATGGCCTTGGAAGTACACAGAAAAGTGTTGTGTCTAACCCAATTCATGGGAAGCCACTGAGGCTTCAAGCAGGGGAATAATGTCTTATCCTGTTCATTTAAACTCAAACCATGTCATTTTAGAATTTAAAAATCATCCTTGATTTGAGGGGGAAAAGATCAAAAAGAATATTTTTGTCTCTGGTATGTTGATTTCATGATAGAATTTTAAACCAGGACATGCTCTGCGGATGCCCCCTTTACTAGGCATTTTTTTAAATATTTTTTTTCATGAAAGGCTTTCTTGCTTCAACCACCCATCCAAACCGAGGTGTTGCCGGGCGTGGTGGCACACGCCTTTAATCCCAGCCCTCTGTTGGGAGGCAGAGGTAGGAGGATCGCCATGAGTTCGAGGCCAGCCGGAGACTACATAGTGAATTCCAGGTCAGCCTGGACTAGAGTGAGACCCTACTTCGAAAACCCCCCAAAAAGAGAACTCAGTGACCCAAAACACGGTGTGTCTACAATGGGTCTTCGTGTACCCAGGGTTTGTTTTGTTTTAGGTTCCAGGGATCTTTGTACATACTAAGCATTTGGAATAATATGTTTTAAATGATAACCTCCAGAACTCAAATAATTTGACTTTCTAGGTATACAGCCTAAGACCCTTTGTTTTCCAGTGAAGGTCATTTTCCAGTAGTCATTCTTTCTCTAGCCAATGACTTTCAAAGCATAGTCGAAGCTGATGGAAAAAGAAGTTGTAATTATTTGGTTTGGGGCATTTTACTTTTTTAAAATATATCAGCCGGGCGTGGTAGCGCACGCCTTTAATCCCAGCACTCAGGAGGCAGAGGTAGGAGAATTGCCGTGAGTTCAAGGCCACCCTGAGACTACATAGTGAATTCCAGGTCAGCCTGGGCTAGAGCGAGACCCTACCTCGAAAAACCAAAAAAAAAATTTACTTTATTTATTAGAGAGAGGCAAACAGAGAAAGAATGGGCACGCCAAGGCCTCTAGCCACTGCAAATGAACTCCAGACCCATGTGCCACCTTGTGTATCTGGCTTTATGTGAGTACCAGGGAACTGAACCTGGGTCCTTGGGCTTTGCAAGCAAGTGACTCAACCACTGAGCCATCTCCCCAGGCCTAGGGAATTTTCTTTAATGACTACATATTCTTTGCAGCTGACTTTGAAACTGGACTCTATTTCTCCTGCTTCTGAATGTGGGCTGATGTTGAGGATGGCTATCAGATGGAATGAGCCAACAGTGAAATTATGAGCCTTCTTTGTCTTGGCCTCAGGTGCCAGGAGTCCCTGCAGTCACTCTCCTTGATTCTCCTGGATTCTGGCTGCTTGGGAAACGACAGGGAGGATAGTTCTGTCCCCTAACAGCACCTGCAGATAACTGCACCAATAAGATGCTGGGGAAGCCCCCTTAGGCTAGTCAGTGCCTGCAAATCCCCAAGAGCTCAGCAATCATGTGGTGACCCCATGGGTGACCTGCATGAGCTAAAGCAGCAGAACATATGTGAGCCCAGCAGAATCACCAAGCAATGGCGACTGGTTATTGTTAGCCATTAAATTTCACAGTCGTTTGTTGTTACTCCAATAGATCGCTTGTTGCCACCGATTCATTTCTAGTTTATTGACTGGTTCAGCTGTGAAATCATAAGAAAATCACATTCAGTCGCAGAAAGCATTCAGTCTGGGAAGCATTTGCTTACCAAATCATAGACACTCATCTGAAATACCCACTTCTGTTTCTCAAAATCAGATATTTTTATTATACTTATCTGCAAAGCTGGGCTTGATAGTACACACTTATAATCTCAGTACTCTGGAGTCTGATGCAGAATCGCCACAAATCCTAGGCCAGCTTGCACTACATAGCAAGACTCTGTTTTCATATAGGCACAAAAGGAATTCTCTGCAAACCTGACAAATTTCTACCTTTCCTGGAATAGCAATCACAGCCTATTGATCACCTGTCATTTTCTCAATACTATTGATCAGATCAGAGCCTTATCTACATTCTCTCCCAGATGTAGTGAAGAATTTAATCTGGTCCCAAAGAAGATTGCGTGAGTAATGCTAAGCCTTGCGGCATTCCTCCTGATAGGAGTGTCTTTGTGTATCCTGGCATCTTGAGTCAACCATGGAGTAACTTGTGTGGGTCAGAGTTGGAGCTTTGGAATACACATAATTGTGTGATTTAGGTGAGGGCTTTGGGCCATTGGGTACCAACTAGACTGCCTGTGGTTGCACATCTATAGTGTGCCCCAGGATGAGTGACATCCCTTGGTTAGAATATTCTGGGCTTATTGTCAAACATCAATGCTGGGGACATCACACTTTGTCATTCCATGGGGGAGGATATCTAGATGCACCACTTTTGCGTCCTCAACCTTGACTCTTCCTCATGCTCTGCTTCCCTGGGCTGATTGTAGTCTGTTTTCTTTCCCTGTAAAAAAAAACCCTAACCATGGCAGGCATGGTGGCTAGCACTTGTAATCCCAGCACTCAGGAGGGTGAAGTAGGAAGATCAGGAGTTCAAGGTCAGCCTAGGCTACATGGCCAGTTAGAGGCTAGCTTGGGCTATAAAGTAAAACCTTGTCTCAAAACTCCAAAAACTAAACAAGTAAACCCTAACATATGTAGATGATGTTATAATAGCTGTCAGTGAGTCATCAAATCTGAGGGTGGTTTGGGAAAACTTTGAACTTTGTAACTGGTGTCAGAAGTGAAGTAGTTTTTTGGGGGGCTGTTCCCCTAATTTTTCAGTTAGCTAACTTTCAAGCTTTTCCTAATTTCAGCAATTTAAATGGTTTGGGGGGAGCCTTCCCTGACTACCCTAATTCTTAAGAAAAAAGAAACTACTAGGAATAACTGAATTGTTATTTCTTTTCCTTCTCCTCCTCTTCTTCCTTCTCCTTTTGTTCTGTGAGACAGGTTGGCCTTGACCTCACGATCCTCATGTCATATCCTTCGTGTTCTGGGGGTGCAAGCAAGTGCCACTGTGCTCACTTTCTCTGAATTACTAGATCACGCAAGGCTCAGCTAGTAATTCGAAGCTATTAGTCAAATGAACCTATCATAGACCCTTACTGGGTTTTAGTACCTCAGGAACTGAGCCTGTTTCTCACACACTCTCTGCCTCTAGCAACCCTCCCTTCGTCTTTAACTTAACATAATGGTGTTCACTAAATAATGCTACTTCTCATGTCAACTAGCAGTCTGAGATTGAGATTACCTTTGTGACACTAATAAGACTTCTGTCAGGCCTAGCAGTGTATGCCTATCATCCCAGAAGTCAGGAGACAGAGAGAGGTAGGAGCATTGTGAGTTTGAAGACAGTCTGCTGTAGTGAGGTCTAGGCCTGTCTGAGCTACATAGTAAGACTCTGGCTCAAATATAAATGAATACAGTAAAAGAATTATTCCATCACCCCTTAAATATTTACTTAGCATCTACAATGTGTTAGGATCTAACATTCGGCAATAAGCAGTGAACTAAGTCCCTGCTTTGGGGAGGCTTCCATTGTAGATCAATATAAATAATGGTTTTAAAGCTTAGTGTATGTAGTTGTGATATTAGTAAGCGAGGAGTGCTAGAAAGAACAGCCAAGCAGGGAAGAGAAGAAAATGTGAATAAAGCAGAACTACATAGAGTGGGCTATGAAAAGAGGTCCCTGAGAGGAGGTGACATTTCAGCAGAGACCTAAATGTGGTAAGAGAGTGAGCCATGTATGTAGGTTTGCAAACCCCTCTAAATATCCCAACTGCCTAAGGACTGCATGGGCCAAATTGGCTGGGGAACAGAGCTTTCTCCTCTCTGAGTGGTAAATAACTTTTGTAAAAATAATTTTTAGCTCCTTAACCCCATGACCTAGGTGAGGACCTGCACCCTGACCTCCCACCCACCCTTGTGCACAGGGACCCCCTGACCCAGGGCAAGGCCAGGTAAGGGAGCTGGCTCCCCACCAGCCTATGCGCCCCATGACCCTGCCCACAGGCCCCCAAGTTCCAGGCCAGAAGGCAGTGTGGGAGCCACGGACAACTCAATTCCACCAACAAGACAAGGGATGATGGCTGACATTCTGACAGGAGATGATCCACCCCCACCTCCCTCTACTACCCTCACCACCACCCCACCTTCACACAGGACCCAGATGAAACCTACAAGAGGGTGAGGAGACAAGCAAGAGACCAATCACCACAGCAAGTCTGATGACCCATGAAAGGTCAACAACACAACCCAAGGCAAATATCCAGAGATGCTTAAGATCTCAACAACAAAGCAGACTTAAAACTCATCCACCATGACTCAGGGAACTGAGAAGAAGAGGGGGCAGAAAGAATGTAAGAGCCATGGTGGGGGAGAATATCCAGAGACATTGCCTCCCTCAGCAACAATACACAAAGGGAGAAGAAAAAAAGGAGAAAAAAGAAAAACCAGCTACCTCTGGTGCAGTTCATGACCCCCTAACCTATGGACAGATCCAGAATGTGCACCAAGGAAGGAACCCAGTAGGTAGGGGACAGAGAGGAGGGAAACAGGGACACCTTCACAAGATGTGCTCATACAATGTATATACGTATTCATAATAAAGATATTTTAAAAAATAATAATTTTAATGACTAAGGAATTATAATCCAGCCTTGACACTCAGAGACATACTCATAGTCTGCAAAGACAGATAAACTGAAAAAGAGTTTCCATGGCCAATGGGACAAAGTTCATGGCTGACTGAAGAAGAGATTCAAACTCATTTTTTTTGTTGCAAATTTCTTAAAGAGAAAGAAGGCCAAGACAACTTCTGTCTGACTAAGGATCCTACAAGTGAAGGGATGAATCTTTAAAGAAAAGCCTTGCTGTGTGGATGCAGGTTGACGTGGCATAAGACAATTTTAAAGAGAACTGGATAATTCCAAGAGAAGTAGCTGAGCAAAGGTAAAATACGAACAACTCTATAAATGTTAGTGGTAAAATCCAGGGGAAACGCTTGTCCATTTTCATTGTTGAGAGTTTCAATGAGCAAAACAAGGTTTACTTTTTCCTCCCACACACAGGATGAAATCTTAGGATAAGAGAACCAGATGCTCTGAGAAACACAAAAAGAACGACTTTTAAAGATGGCAGTTTTGAGAACTGCCCCATGTCAATGTCCTGGTTCCTGTCTTTGTCCCGCTTTCTCATGGTGAGGAGGGAGTACCAAGGATGAAATGTGCATATGACAATCCTTCTACAATCTGAAATGCCACCCTCCAAAATGCTCCATTCTTTAGCACTGCCCCATATGTGTGGTATAATAACGAAAGGTCACAAATCCCCAAAAGAAGTGTGAATTTATCAGGGTGGCCATGATGCTGGTAAAATAGTCAACTATAGTTCTTTAAAAAAATTATGACCCGGGTATTATGTATATAACATGTCTTGTTATACAACATGGCATCATCATAATTATGGTTATACCCTATGCCTCAACTATGCTGCAGACTCAGGAACTATTCAGAGACAGTTTTTCTAGATTCAAACACAAATACGCTCTGGGTTGAAAATGGTGAGAAAGGGATTCTTTGAGAGCCCGTCTCTATGTTGTAGCTTAGCTTCAGAGCTAAAGCTCCCCTCCTGTAAGTCTTAACACTCCCTCTCCTGCTTGGACACCACCCAACATGATGGTGAAAACATGGCTTCAGGACGGTAGTGTGGGGAGAAGTTGTGGACAGGCAGGCAAATGTGTTTAAGGGAAGTTTCTGTGGGCAGGAAGAAAAGAAAGAAATGCCTCTCCAGTTTCCTCTCTTCTCCCTGCCAAATACACTCAAAGACTGGTATTGAAAGTGTCGGGGGCATCTTGTAGAGAAATGAACTCTTTCCTGGGGACAAAGAAGAAGGGGCACGCTGGGAATCATGCTAAGAAGCACAAAATTAGAAAGAAGTTTAGGGAAAATTCTTAAGAAGCTAAAATCCATTTATTTAGCATTACATAAACACCTTTTATGCCCAATACCCAGCTAAGTGCTGAGAAGGAATTAAAGTATAACAGATAGTCCCTGCTTAACATTTAGCATTTAATTAAATCACATACTTGGCTAAGCATGATGAAAGACATAAAGGAAAGATAATGCATGCATCTTGCTTTCCAGCAGCTCATGGGGTTTTTTTTTTGGGGGGGAAGGGGGCAGAAACAAAAGGTATGCACTTAAAACATTTTAAATGTGAGGTGAGGCAGGAAATGTAAATGCCAGAATGGTTGGCACGAGTCTAAGCAGTTATTCATTGGGAGAAAAAAAAAATGAGGCTGGCCTGTGATGAGCCCATCGAGGAAGGATTTAGCTTATACCTGTGGAATCTTTTTCATTAACCACTTTCTGAGGGAACGTGCCTATCATGAATCCACAAAGATAAATTTAGGCAAACATCCACAGGATAGCAATGCCATACACTGGATTAAAGCCTTTCTAGAAAAGATGACATATCCTAAATGCATAGTGAAACTTGGAAAGAATGTCAGTAAGTGGAACAGAGCTTCTATATGACCCCACAGTTATTGGTCTTTAGCTCTTTCAGGTGTATCTCTGTGTCTGTAAACATTCATATGCAAATATTCACAGAGACATTATTTACAATAGCCCAAAGTGGAAAGAAACCATATTTTCATTAGCTGATGAATGGATGCATGGATTATCATATCCATGAAATGGGATATTATTTGACAGTAACAAAGAATTAACCACTGGTTAGTGTCGGGGTCTGTGGCACTGCCCCACTGCCAACCCTGAGCTATGCAGAAATCTAGCAATGTTATGTGCTTCCCGAAACAAGCCATTGCAGCTAACCACAAACAGTTCCAATAAGGGGTCACTGTGACCACCGATAGCAACAGGGTTTGAAAAACTTATACATTGTGCAAAGTGAAACATGCAGCTGCCTCCTTGTTCTTAGCATATAAGCTCGCCTACTTCCTGCAATAAACAGACCTTGATCAGACTCCAAATGAGACTTGGTCTCATTTCTCGCTCCTGTTCTTTCCCACTCATCCAGGTTTGGGTTCCCCTGGCAACCTTCGTTGTCTAGGCTCAGGGGTCGGGTCAGGTTAGGAGTGAAGTTCAGGGATCATCATGTACAAGAATCTAGGTTTGGGCTGGAGAGATGACTCAGCGGTTAAGGTGCTCTCCTCCAGTGCCTAAGTACCTGGGTTCAATTCCCCAGTACCCACATAAACCAGATGCACAAAGTAGTGAATACATCTGGAGTTCCTTTGCAGTGACTAGAGGCCCTGTCATGCCCAAACTCTTTCTGTCTCTACCTCCCTCTCTTTGTATCTCTCTCCTTACAAATAAATAAAAATAAAATATTTTTAAGAAAAGAATCTAGGTTCAATCCTTAGCACTGCAAAAATAAAAGATGGGTAACCACAGATCTGTGGACATGCGTGAGGGGAGCGTGTGTGTGTGTGTGTGTGTGTGTGTGTGTGTGTGTGTGTGTGTGTGTGTGTGTAGGCTAGACACAGATGTCAGGTGTCTTGCTCAATCATTCCCCGATTTTTTTTTTAACTGAGGTAGGATCTCTCCCTGGAACCCAGAGCTTGTCAATTTGGTCAGTCTAGCCAGCAAGTTTGCTCTGGGGACTCTCTGTGCCACATCTGCTGGGCATTTATGTGGGTGCTAGGGATCTGAACTCAGGCCTTTACACTTAGGCAGCAAGTGCTTAATCCACTGAGTTTGCTTTATCAGCCTATAGGTAGATTTTTATTGGGAGAAAGGTGTGCTGATGAAAATGTTCTAAAATTATCTAGTCATGACAGTTGCCCAATGTGGTTCACATGAATTTTTATGGCATTTTAATTGTATCTCAATAAAGCTGATATTTAAAGAAAGAGAAAAGGAATGGAGGGAAGAAGAAAGAAAAGAAAAGAAAGAAAGAAAGAAAGAAAGAAAGAAAGAAAGAAAGAAAGAAAGAAAGAAAGAAAGAAAGAAAGAAAGAAAGAAAGAAAGGAAGGAAGGAAGAAAGAAAGAAAGAAAGAAAGGAAGGAAGGAAGGAAGAAAGGAAGAAAGAAAGAAAGAAAGAAAGAAAGAAAGAAAGAAAGAAAGAAAGAAAGAAAGAAAGAAAGAAAGGAAAAATGTCTGAGACTAAATTCTCCAAGAGCTCCTAAAAATACTGGCTTCTAAGAGTAAGATTTTAAAATTGATACCTCAGGAATGAAGAAAACTCATGGGCAAGTTCTAGGAAGCTTGTACACAGAAGACTGTCTAAAGGTGGCTGTTCTTGGTTTTAAGGAAGTTGGACTCCTGTAAGATGTACCCAAACCCTCCTGTTAGGTGTTATTGCACTTTGGTGACTTGAAAGCCTGGGATGATTATGTGCAGATGCTTCCTAACCATATGCAGAGTGATCTGATGCTTCAAAACCTCATTTCGGATTAATTTCAGAGAAAGAAAAGGCATCCATACAATCCAGAGAACACCCATGATGGCCCTTTTCACCATCATCCATTTGCTGTCATTCACGACTATGTGCTCACTTCTGTCCTCTCCCCCTCTGTCCTTTCTCTCTTCTCTCTAGAGAGACTTGGGTTTGCACATAAACCTCTCTTCCTTGCAAGGGGAGAGGAAAGGAACAGATGGTGACAGGGAGGGTCCAGGATTCCAGCATCTCCTTCAAAGGTGTACCCCCCAATAAGCTAACTTCCTGCCACTACACAATACCTTCTAAAGATCCGCCCACCACCACCCAATAGTGCCACAGACTGATGTCCAAGTGTTTGAAACATGGACTTTGAGGGACATTTCAGTCGAAAACCATAGCCATGTGTAAATATTGACACACGCAATACAGGTAGGCGCAGAAAAATGGATTTCAGAAATCATGAGTCCATACCAACACTCCCAACTGGAGCCTTCAGTCTTCCCCTTTCCATAGTTACAGGTCGCCTCTCCCACAGGGAGATCCCTGGCTCACAGCATCAACACATTGATCCAGTAACCCAGTGCTCTACAACATCTAAAACAGTTTCACAATCATTCTCTGGGTGCTGT
>PVHP010018743.1:0-32750 GCA_004024765.1 Zapus hudsonius
AGTACTTCCTTAGCATGCACAAAGCCCTGGGTTCAATCCCAGTGAAGGAAATACAGTAAAATATTCAATGTATATTTTTAAAAACATTCTTTCCATAAGTCTGGCCCAGTGTTCACAGTAGGATGGCGGGTGAGATGCTTTAGTGATAGCCTCTTACCCCAGCCTGCTTCCACCTGCACATCTCCAGTCCTTTCTCCATAGAGAACCAGAATGACCTACTACTTGTGATTTAAGTCTATCGCTCCTCCAGAACCACAGAAGCCTGCAGAGGCTCCTCTTTCACCTCACTGTCAGAGCTGGAGTCCTTGTAGCAAGCCCCCACATGAGCAGTGCCCAAACTCCTTTTTGGGTACCAACCCTTATTCCCTGGCCCATGTGGCACCTGCATCTCTCCCTCTGGTCTTCAAAACACCTCAGACATGCTTCTGCACAGGCTATTTCCCTCTGCCCAGGACACACTTCCAGCAGATGTCTATACAGCCAGCTTCCTCACTCCAAGTCTTAATTCAATGGTACCTTCACAATGAGGCCTACACAACTGCCCCCCATGCCACCTTCTAGCACCATGACCCAGCTTCCCTTTGCTCCAAAAGTGCTTACCACTTCTGCGTTTACCATATCATACATTCAGCAGATTTGCTCACAGATACATTCCAAGAGCCTAGAAATTTGTCTGGTATATAGTGGGCACTGGGTAGATCATGTGTGAATGAATGAAGATCTGGAAGACCCAAGATGAATTGCTAAAAATCACTTAGAAACAATAAAATATAGCAGTAAAGATAATTAATTAAAAATAAGTACATTAAGAGGATTTGGTTTCAAATCTCAGCAATAATCAGCCAAGGAAAATCGCTTTTTGGCAAAGATATATAAATACAACCTCTGATGGTGAAGAGAGAAAGCAGAGTAGTGGACCCAGCCCTCCACACCACACTCAGAAGCTCTGATCTGTAATGGAGTTGGGGCCTGAAAACCAATATGTTCCAACACACACAAAATAAAAGGCCTACCCACACCAGTAAAAGCAAATATTAAGGACTTAGAATAGATATGAAAAATGTGCCAGAGCTACATTGAAATAAAACATATAAAATATTACTGAGGGATGTAAAATAATTCAAAAGCTCACGGCGAGAAAAGCCACAGTCCTAAGTGGGGAGACTCATTTATTTCAAGTTCAGCTGTTTCACAAATAAATCGACAATTTTACTATTGGGAATGTTCCCATCACTGACTCCTATATGGTAAGATACTTTGAAAAAGATGATGTGGTACTCTGCTAAAGCTCAAGTAGACAACAGATGTGTGAAATGTCCAGAGGATGCTGGCAAACAAGGGCAATGAGCTGGGCATGCCTTATCAGTGATGCACTGCAGAGCTCCCGGAACTCAACGTGGTGACAGAAAGGGCCCAGATTAACAGGAAGATCGATAAACAAAATGGAAAGCTCAGAAGTATAGTCAATATGCTGGACAACATTTCATAATACAGGTAGTTAAGATCAATAAGGAAAGGCCAACTAATTCAGTAAACACAGTAACTTTATTCATAACATCAAGGGACAAAGTCAATGCCACAACAAAACATTTCTGATGAATATTTTTAATAAAACCATAAAAATAAGACCACACATGTAAGTGGATATTTACCTAAAATCATCTAAAAATCATTCCAAAGTCAGAAAGTGTAATGGGAAAGACTAATAAAAATGACTTTTAAAATCATGTTAAAGTGAAAATATTAATAAATCTTACCACACTAACACAACTTTGGGCTGAGGATGTAGTTAGAGAGCTTGCCTAGCATGCTGGAGACCCTGAGTTTGATCCCCAGCATTGCATGTATGGTGGCATAAACCTATAGTCACAGCATTCAGCAGGTGGAGGCAAGACAATCAGATCAGAAGTTCAAGGAAATTCTCAGCTACACAGTGAACTCAAGACCAGCCAAGGCTGTATGAGACTCTCTCTCAAACTATCTTTTTAAATCAAAACACATCATTTAGTCTTCTAGAGAATAAAAAGGCAAGCCACAGAGTAAAAGACACCTCAACAACATATAACAATCCACAATATGTAAAGAACTACAAATAAGAAAAAGCTAACTTTAAAAATGGATAAAAACTTGAAAAGATGTGTCAAAAAAGGAAGTTCATGTGGTGAATAATACCTGGAGACCTCTTGGGCTCCAGGAAATGTAAGTTAAAACCCCATAAGATAACTGGACATATTCACCAGATACTGAAGAGGACAATGGAAACACTATCATCCTGCAGGTGTGAGTGGAGACCGCCATCATCGGATATCACCTAGCAAAGTCTGGCATCTAGTAGGGTTAAAGGTGCAGATGCCCATACCTGTTAGCCAAGTCAGTGCAACACAATGTCAAATTAGAGAAACTCATGGTCACATGTGCCACAGGTAACATGCCCAGTATGTTCACTGTGGCACAGAAATAACTGTCCCAAATAAGAACATGCAAATGCCCATCAAAAATGTGAGCAGGACATTCAATGGTGTTTGACAAATGGAATGAACTTTAGTTACAGTCATTTACATGGATAGATTCACATGCAAAATATAAACAAAGTGATACATTTTATTTTACTGTGGAAGATCTCTAGAGCTTGCTGGCTAGCCAACCTAGCATAAGTGGTAAGTTCCAGGCAAATGAAAGAAGAGGTAAATGGCATTCCTGAAGTAACACCCAAGGTTGTCCTCTGGCCTCTGCATTCTCACACATGCACATGGAGTTGCACATGTAAAAACAGACATATACATACACCACACACACATGCAGGCACACACGCACATCTATGCAAAACAGAAGAAATCGGGGAGACATCACAATGTAAATAAACTACTTATGAAGAAGCCAAAAATGTGATCATATAAAAAAGCATTGGGCTGGAGAGATTGCTCAGTGGTTAAGGCACTTGCCTCTAGTGCCTAAGGCCCCGGGTTCAATTCCCCAGGACCCACATAAGCCAGACCCACAAGGTGGTGGCCCTGGTGCGCTCTCTCTCTCTCTCTCTCTCTCTCTCTCTCTCTCTCTCTCTCTCTCTTTGCTTGAAAATGAATAAATAAAATGCTTTTTTAAAAAAAATTTTTAAAAAGCATCTAACAATTAAGGAAATAACAATGAAAATAATTTTAGTGTTTTTTCCCAGCCAGGCAAGATGTGCTCACTGGTACAACAGTGGCATAACTGTTATGGGGTAACCAACTGCTCTATAATTGGATTTGAGGCCCATTCTGTGGGAGGGAATTTGTGCCTCGTACTGAAAACCTATTCTAAAGTCTATGGCTGGTAAGGTCATAGTCTCTAGGGCTACTACTGTTGTTTATCTAAATGAATATATTGTGCTTATCAAATTGCCCTCTAAGGATTATGATTATACCAGCCAGCTGCTCTCACTTTTGATTAGAGAAGTTTCTGTTTGCAGCTGGCAGTGACCACTGGGGAGACTCAAATCATCAAGGTGGTAAGAAGAAGCAATGGCTGAGTACTCAGCACGAAATGAGACATCTCCAAGGCTCAGAGGACACTGCAGAAGAGGTGACAGAAAGAATATAAGGCTGGAGGGAGTACTTTAGGACACTGTCTTCCAGACACAAAGTGGCCGTTGCATTTATGACCTCTCAGTGTTTATCATTATCTGCCTAAGACCTCACAATACTGGGCCCATCAACATTCTGTCATGTATGATGGAGAAGAGCAAGAAAGCCATCAAAAGAGAAATGGGACTAGTGGAAAAGAACAAAGGGGGATGAAGGAGAGGGAATTTAAGAACATATGGGAAGGGAAATATGATCAAATTACATTATGACATTATGAAAATTATCAATAAAGTTCAAAAAAAAAGAAAAAATGTTCTTTTTCCTGGCATCAATGAAGAAACAAAGAAATTTTATTCCCTTACACTATTTGCAGAGAAAATTTTCTGGAACAGCCCCTCAGATGAAGCCATGCTGCACTGGCTCCTTATTTCATACCTGTCCACATTCTTTCATTTCTGAAAATGCAGCTTAAAAGTCTTTCAAACTACAATGCTGTCTTAGCAACTTCCAGGATTCACTTATTTCCATAAAAAATTGTCAAAGACACATCAAAGAGAGTAGCATATAGTCACTGAGTAGTCATTATTATTCATAAGTAAAAAACAGAAACTGTGAATTCAGTCAGATTGCCAGCCTGGGATCCCATCTCCAGCACTTAAATTTTACTCTGAGTATATTACTTTGTGCCTTAGTACCTCCTGCACTTGACAGATCTCAGCCATTCATCGTAGACACAGACAATCCATCTTGCCTTAAGACTTGATGGCTTTGTTTTAGACGAAGTTTATCTGAGAGGAAGGAAACTAATGACTCAATGGAACAGTGGATGTTTTACATGTAATACATGTTTGCAGGTGGCATGTGACTCTATTTTGCTTCCCAATATTTTGAGGAATAACTGTCAAAGGCATGAGCTGGAGATTGCATTCTCTCAGTCAGTTGAGTCACTTGGGACTGTGGAATAAAGAAATATATTCAATCAGTGGTCTTGGTGTTGGTGTTTCTGGATTGGATATAATGGTCTCAATAAAGTGTAATGATAATAGTAATCTTTTCAAGCACTTTTATATGTGTGTGTGTTTTGCCTATGTTTTACAAATTTTTATTCTTATGAGTCATACTCATAAAACTTGTGACACTTTAAAGTAAAGGAATTTCACAATTTATAAATGGCATTGAGAATTTAAGCTTATAAACAGTATTGTTAAAAGAACAAGCAAAATATTATTGCATGCACACGTGTGTGCATGTGTTTGCATGAGCACACTAGGCTATTACAATTAAGCACCAAGCAATTGTGCCAGCTTACACAGGTGGCTTTGCTAGGAAGCACCTTTAATCGCTGAGCCATCTTCCAGCCCCAGGGCTGACATTACGCAATTTATGAATGAATTTACAGAATTTATAAGTTCCTTTGAAAGGTTCAAGGTAGAATAAGTCTTAATATTTATGACCTCAATGCATTAAATATAGACTAAAGCATTAGTAGTCACCAATCTCCTTTTCTGAGCTCTCAAAATTTCAATAGCAAGGGATTAGAAAATCAGAGCCCTTGATCATGAGGCAACTATGTGCCAACATGAAAGCTGGAGCAAGCAACCTTCTCCTTTCTGGTAAAGGCAGGAAGAAAGAAGAAATAAGAAATTCAAAAGTAACAGGTCATGTTTAAAGAGTTTTCCAGGAAGATTAGGCAAACACTAGGCATGTAACAGAGGGAAGCAAAGGAAGTGTATTTTAGTAGAAGGAAGAAAATGCCACCAATCCAAAGGAAGTGCTAGTGATCCTAGATGGCCAGAACAAAGACAGCAGGCACAGGAGAACTTGGTGGTCATGGGAGGGGCCTGCAGACACACCTGGGTTTGGCAGCCATGGGAGACATTTGTTCAGGTTTGTCATGAAGGGCCACTGAATTGCTTTGGTATTGACATAACCAGATTGTATTTTAGGAAGATTCCTGTAGCAATATGGAAGATGGCCTGGGGGAGGAGGGGACACAGGGAGAAAGGTGACAAGGTAGGGGGATAAGCTCTGAAACCTCATCCTGAGGCAGTGGCACAGAGCACTGTGGAGCTGACAGAGCTCAGAGGAGTTAGGTGGCCCTGCAGACCTGTGGGGGTGGAGGGAGTGTCTAGCACAATGCCAGAGGAAATAACTAGGACACTTGGTGATGAAGGATGAACCAGCTCATGGCAGCAATAACAAAGCACCATGTTTGGCAGCAGTTACTACACGTTAAACCATCTGCCAAGAGCTTTGCTTTCAATATCTAATCTAATTGTTATATCATTCCTTTAAGGCAGGTTATTATGCTTATTCTCTAGAAACAGTGATATACAGGGAAGTTAGACAACTCACCTGAGGTCACTTAGCATGTCTAACTTGAGAAGCCAGGATTGAAAACTGAGGAATCCAGGACAGTGCTTCTTGCCTAGCAAAGAAGGATGGTTTTGCAATTTCTAGCCATGGGAAGGGGGTGGAGGAAAGGAGGGGGGCAGGAGGAAGGTTATGCAAAACCAAAGACATTATGAATAGGCCATATTAACACCTAATTCTTCAAATAGTTAAAAGTGTAATTTTTATTGTATTTTTATTTATTTGCAAGCAGAGAGAGAAAAAATGGGCACACCATAGCCTCCTGCTACTGCAACCAAACCTCAGATGCATGTGCCACTCTGTATCTGAATTTATATGGGCACTGAGGAAATAAACCCTGGCCATCAGACCTTGCAAGCAAACACCTATTACTGCTGAGCCATCTCTCCAGACCCAAAAAAAAAATGTAATTTTTTAAAAGAAGAGTTTGGGTAAAAGTAGCCTGGAGTAGTTGAGAATGCTGTGCTCCAAAGCCATAGGCTGTGATAAGAAAATCCCAGGAGCAGGAGTGAGAAACCTCACAGTGAGTTGGTCAGGGAAGCTCCTGAGCTCTGCAAAACACAGGCTGTGATGGTTAGGTTTTGTTGTCAACTTGATCTTTTTAATTATCTTGGGTGGGTCTCTGAGGATGTTTACAGGAAGGCAGCCTCTCAGTAGGGGCAAGATGTAAAGAAGCTCAAAGAAGCTGGAAGTAAGCATCCCTTCCTGTGTGGGCAGTGCAGGAAGGAAATTCCAGAGACTCAGGAAGCCATTATATCTGGGATAGGGTTGTAAGACCCCACCCTAAACCTATATAAAGGAGAAGAAATTCTCTCCTTGACCTCTGCTTTGAAGTCTGCTCAGGGGAAAAAAATCAACAGTCCAAACCAGCAACAGACCTATAAGCCAGGCAAAATGTGCCACTGGTACAATAGTGGCTTGTCAGTTATGGGGGTAAACACAGTGGACGTGAGGGCCACTCCATGGGAGGGAATTCCTGCCAGGTACTGAAAACCTAGTCAAAAGCCTATTTCTTGGAAGTTCATAGGCACTAAGGAGGAAGCTACCACTGTTCTTTTGATGGATATGTCACTCAAAATACACTTGAAATGTTTGTTTGTGCTCACAGATTAGTGCAGTTCTCACTTTTAGTCAGAGAAGCTCCTTATGCAGATGGCAGTGACTACTGGGGAGACCCAAGACTCATGAAGGTGCTGAAAAGAAATGACAATTGAGGGCTCTGTCCTGGGTGAAATATCTCCATCACATTCACCAAGGCTGAAGCTAAGAACATTGTGGAGGAGGTGACAGAAAGAATATTGGTGCTGATTCCAGCAATGGCCAGAGGGAGCTTCTTTCTGGAGATGGCTATGGATACTGAGGAGGCTCAAAACTGTCCAAGTGCTGAAAATAAGGGGCTGCTGAGAGCTCAGCACTAAATTAATATTAGCTGGGGAATCGGCTCAGTGTATAAAACATTTGCCTTGCAGGTGTGAGGACCTCAGTTCAGATGCTCACATAATCTGCTGAGTGTGGTTGTATGCACCTGTAATCCCAGCACTGGGGAGACTGAGACAGGGAGATACCTGGGCTCACTGGCTACCTAGTCTAGCTGAATCAGGAAGTTCTAGGTGCAGTGAGAGACTCTGTCACAAAGATTAAGGTGGAGAACAACTGAGGATATGCACACCCGCACATGTGAACACATAACACACCCATGCATGCACACCACACACACAAGAAAAACAGAAGTAATGCGAGTTGTGCTGTGAAAGTCTGGCAATCAAGGGAGATGAGGGAGGTTTGTAGAGAGAGAGTTGGGGGATTTCTAGAAGAAGGAAGTGTGAATAAGTATCAGTAAAGACAAGATTAACAATGAAGAGGAAAAGTGAGAAGTGGGCACCAAGGCTGAGGTATCTCAGCTGTAGCGGGTCTGCAAGAACCACCCCAAAGGGTGGGAGAGGTAGCCATTCTGATTCTGAAGCCACAGCCAGAGTGTAACATCAGCATAGCGGCAAAGTTCTCTCTGGCAGGTTTCAGCAGCTCCTGAGCTTGAGGTATACAGGAGACAGAAAGACAAGGAGGATGGGGTTGGGAGAGAGGGGCTGCCCTACATGGGATCTGGACAGTCAGGAAATGAAGAAAGACCCTAAGATTTCCAGCTTTGGAAAGCAGCTTCAGGAAGAGCCTGATCTGTCAGTATAGCTTTACTAAATGACAAACAAGTTGAGTGGAACATTCCTGCTGGCCTGGAAGCACAGCTAATATCCAAAGCAGGGGACCAAGAGCTCACAGTATCCCACCTCCAGAACCACCAACAAGCTGCCAGGCATGATGCCAACTACCACACACCTCGCTTATTAGCCAGAATACCAAAATTGTTCCTGTGCTCGTCAACATCCTGCCTCTCATATCAGGAGAGGACAGAGGAGAGGAAAAGGAGCTTCAGGGGTGAGAGCAGAAACATGGATGCCAGGAAGGCCAAGTTCAAACCCTGGATCTACCAACTAGGAAGCTAAGGGACCTGGGACAGACAATTCACATTCATGCTGGTACTCAAATCCCTGGTGTGGTACTTTGAATGGATGTCCCCCAATAGTCAAGAGTTTATTAAAGCTTGTAATTTGTCTCCTGTCTCCTGGCTAAAGGGGGTGTCACCTTGGCCTGGCCAGATCCTAGAGTCCAGCTTTAAAGGGTCTCTGGGGTGGGTCTGGAATTCCAACTATACATATGCAAAGAACAGTCAGAGCCCAAGCCTGGAGTTCCTATGGTTTGCCAGTCTGAGTGTGTTTGCTTTCTTTTGGAGTTGCTGGTGATAGGTTTCTCTCTCTGCTTGGACCAATGAAAGGAGGCCAGCCTCTCTGCCATTATAGAATGTCCCCTGAATCTAGAACTTCAATAAATCTTCTCACAGACTGTGCCTGGTTTGGGGGTTCATCCCAGCGGTGTATGGCTATGACACCTGGTCTAAAAGATGGAGAGGTCTAATCCATATAGTTGCCAGACAGATTAAATTAAGTAAAACATTTCCCCTGCTGACAACTACACTGTATAAGTATTGACTAGTTTTGTTATTACATTCTTCCCTTCTAGGGAAAGTTAACGAGGAGGGTTCCTTTCCCCAGAGCCAACTCATCAACACTCCAAAGTCTTCACTTGTAAAGATTAGCGATGCCTTCAAGAAACGCTGCTCTCCATTTCCCTCAGAGGGTATGAAAGAAGACCTTAGAGTTTAATGACTCAACAAGAAGATGCAAGCTGGGGGTGGGAGGAAGTGGGCATGGGGCTACCCAGGAAGTTTCAGAAGTGAGTAATGAGGAGAGAGTCCAGAATCAGATGGTACTATATAATACTGGAGGAACCAGAGACATAGCTGTCACTCTGGAGGAGAAGGGTCCTCAGCAACAGAGGGAGTTCTCTTCAACATCATCTGCAGGGTCTCCACCACATCAGAAAGGCCTCTAGCAGCAGAGCAAGGCAGAACACAATAGCTACTGAGTCAGAGCTCTGCCTCCCCAGCTGCCCTCCCTGTGCCAGCAAGAAAGAGGCATCATCAGGAGGAGGGAGGGGCACCCCATCCCTGAGCACAGCCCTCCTTCACTGCCAGGACTAGGATCCTGTCTCTGCCCACACTAAAGCACAGGTTTCAATCTGGTTGGAAACTGAGGGCTTTAAACTAAGGTTTTTAACAAAAAAAAAAGCTAGGTATGGTGGCTCATGCTCGTAATCTCATCACTTGGAGATGCAGAAGACTTCTTCAAGATAATCCCACCTACACAGTGAGTTCTAGGCCAGCTACATGAGACCCTATTTCAACACAATACAAAAAAGACAAACACATATATATGTATATGTGTGTATATGTGATATATATATATATCACACTTAAAACAAAAAGGATGAAGTCATAATTGCAGAAATAAAACATGTTTTAAAAGCAGCATGGAGAGCTGGGGAGATGGTTCAGTGGATAGAGGACCCTGATTTCAGATACCCAGTACCCACTGAAAAGCCAGGCATGGTGGCAAGCTCCTAAAATCCCAATGCTGTGGAAGGAGGGACAGTAGGACCCCTGGATCTTGCTGGCCAACTAGTGAGGCCAAACTGATGAGCTCTAAATTCAGCAGGAGACCCTGTCTCACAAACTAAGGTGGAGAAAAACAGAGGAAGATTAATGGATATCAAGTTCTGCTCTCCACATGCACACATCATACACATGCAAAAAAAAAATCTGGTTATGTCAGGAAACTCTGGCTCTGGTCAAGACAGGCTCGAGGGACTTCTCCACAGACGACTCACTGAGGTGGAAAGTTCTAAGCCCAATTCTCAGGAAGATAGAGCTAGAACACTCCAGTGACCAGGATGTTACATTCTTCCTTTTCTCTTGCCCACAGAAGCCTGGAATACTTAGGTGTCTGGGCTTCTGCCTCGCTTTCCTGATTATACTGTAATATTCTTCTGGAAAAGTCTGGGCCATTTGGCAACTGCTCTGACAACTCAAGTTTCTTCAGCTTTCTCTCCCTGAGGTTTGAACTCTTCCCTACTTCTACCTCCCCTGAGAAGGGTTTCCATTCCTCCTCTTACTGTCATGACAGCCTGGCCATGGTTTTGGTCCCCCTCTATGACATCCTTGATGTGCTTGACCAAGGCCAAAGTCACCTCATCGAAATATCACACTAGATTGACCAAGTACTCTCTAAAGGAAAAACCTCACATCCAGCCACAGGCCCGCCCCTCCCCGCCTGCCCACCCTGCTAGTTCTGACAGGTTCTGAGTACCTATAGGGGGTAAGAGATGGACAGGAGCTACCACAGGAACAAAGGCCTGAGTCAATTTCAGAGCAGAAAATCATCAGATGGCATTTAAGATTTCGGGATGAACCAAGGTCTAGGTTATATCAAAGTCTCTGGCCTGGTTTGGGATGGTGAATAAATGATGGAGAACAAAAGTTGCAAATGTGCAGGAGGGCCGAGAGTACAGATGCTGAGAACTCACCTGCTGAGCAGCTGACCCACCAAAGACAAAGCTGGCAAGTTCTGCTGCCAGGGCTGGAAGAGCATCATTTACTCCTGCTGGGAGCAGGGATACCAGATGGGCATCCATGTGTTTCCTTTAGTTTGCCATTTTCCTATGAAAAACTGTGAGCCTACTACAGAAGTGGAAAAAACAATGTAATAACCATCATAATCCAGCACCCAGACATTGTGTCCACTTATTTCACTGGTATCCCTCCACCACACCACAATTGGATTATTTTAAAGCAAATCCCAGACACTGTATCACTTCATTTGTAAATACTTCAGAAAAAATCTCCAAAATTAAGCACTCTGTTTTTAACTTCATTAAGAAACGGTAATTGTATCTGGAAAAAAAAATGGTAGTTCTTTAATGTCATCTAATGTCATGGTCATATTTCCCCATCAGACCCAAATGTCTTTTGACAGACAGAACATGTGGATCAGGATTCTAGAAGGCTCCAAGGTCATACTGAACCATCTGTGTCTTAGCTTGCTTTCCCAGAAACAGCCTGAGGCAATGATCACAGTGGAAATATTATTTGAAAGGTGATCCCAATGAAACTATAGGAAGGAGAAGAGCTTGGGAAGGAGGACGCCATCCTAGGTGCAGTACCACTGAGAGCAAATGAGCAGTCGTTTTGGGCATCTCTGGAGGCACTGCAAGTCACCTCTCAGCGTCTGTCCCCTGTAGGTCCCTGTCCATCACTGAGGAATGCCTCAAAGGCAAGAATGTTCCAGTACTCTGCTACACTTGCCATGAATAATCAAAGACACAGAATAGAGCCTTCCTTCAGCAGAGGGACAAAGGTGTTCCCAGCATATGGCTACCAGCAAGCTTTAGAGTTAAAAGTGTTCTGACAAAAAAAAAAAAGAAAGAAAGAAAAAAAAGAAAAGAAAAAGAAAAACAGAGCTACCATAGATCCAGTGATCCTGTTACCAACTATTTATCCAAAGGTAATAAAATCACTATGTCAAAGAGACATCTACACTACCAAGTTTATTGTAGCACTAGTCACAACTGCCACGAAATAGAAAAATGTCTATTTACTGATTAATGGATACAAAAAATGTGGTGGTGCAAGCACACAACGGAACACCATTCAGCCATGAAAAGATGGATTCCTGCCATATATAAGTAACAACAGTAAGTGATGGTTGGAATTGGAAGTCTTTAAGTGAAATAAACCAGATACAGAAAGACAGTGCTGCAGGATCTTACTCATGTGGAATCAAACAAGTTGATCTCACAGAAGCTGAGAGCAGAGCAGTAGTTAGGAGAGGCTGGGGAGAGTAAGGACAAGGAAGCCAACATGATCAGAGGCAGATTCACTATAGAGTGACAAGATAACAATATGCTGTTATGTTTTTAAGCTATGAGAGAGGACTTTGAATGTTTCCATCATAACAAAAAAGAAATGACACATGTCTAAGTAGATATACTCATTCTCATTTGACCAGCAGAGAATGTACACAATGTGCCAAAAAGTCACAAGGAGCCTTATAAATATGTGTCATTTTTATGAGTCAGTTACAAAGTACAATAATCCCAACAAGAAGTGGTTTTGATCTCCAGTGCTGGAAAAAAAAAGAAAAGAAAAAGTGGAGTGAATATGAACAGAGCATCAACTGCAAATGCCAGTTTCTTACAAGTTCCTTCCACTGACCTTTCTCCTTTTCTCTGACACTGATTTACTAAGAAATGTGTCATCTGTCCTTCAGAATTCCACACTCTAAACCTGAAAGGCTACACTCCCATGTTCCCCTTTACTCCATACTCTCCATAAACTAATTGGCAGCATGCTTAGATCCTGATTCTAACTAAGTAGTCCTGCAGCCTCTCCACGACATCCTTTCAGAAGCACGGGCTCTAGCAACTAAGGGCTTGCCTGTCTTGATGCAAGTTTGTCTCCCCTTTCCTTGGCTGTGTTGTTAGGTCATCCTATTCTGTGTTACTAGACCAATTAGATTCTGTGTCATTCAAAGACCACAGACAACTTTCCAGCAAGGTTTGTGTGCATCCTAGAACAAACACCTGAAGATGTCAGGTACATTCCTGTAACCCCCCCCCCAACAAACACACACACAACTTGGAGCACCTTTCACACTCAAGACTTGCTTAGAAACCAACACAACTCCTGAAACATTGCATATACCATGTGTATTTCTGACTTAAAATTTTATTCGATTTACTCTTAGCTTCAACAAAATCCAAAGCAGAAAATTCAGCCAGCTCCTCTAAATCTTACACACATCATCTCGCCAGAGATCTGCCTTGCTGGGGTACTCTACACACAGCCCATGCCATGCCGAAGAAAAGGTCAGGACTCTTGAAGGAATGATAAAATTAAATTCCAAAACAATCTAGACTAAAAGCATCACTTCATACAATGCTGACAAGGTGAAGATGGTTAGCCATAGATGTTTAGGAAGGAGACTTGATTTCTGTTGAATTTTCCCAGATCCTTCCCAGTTGCTTCCATCAAGTTTTTCCCCACTCAAGTCCACACTGTCCAGCCCCTCATGCAACACACTACTGAACTGTGACCTTGGGGCTTCTGCCAGGCACAGTGGGAAGGAGTTCCACTTGATCTGTGATGCCAATTTCCTTAGCAGTATCTCAGGCTCAGTCTACATGTCATCTTTAGTAGATCAGACTGGCAACTCTCAACTGCCTGGCAGCAGCTTTGAGAAATTTCTGGAAGTGGTAGAGCAGGCAGGAATTCCTAAGGAACTGATAGAGGGCATTTGTCAAACTGGCACACATAATAATAGGCTAATAAATAGAGGCTGGGTGTATGAGGGTGCCCTAGAGATATCCCTACAAACAGTACTTGTAGTAGGTCCTCTAACTTGGAGCAGACACACGAAAAGACAAGGAGCCCTTGGCCCAGCAGTGTAAGCAGCCCTGCCAGACTTCCTCCCTGTGTTTCTTTTGCATCTGCAAATAAATATTAAGTGCCTACTATGAGGGGCTAAAGTAGTGATAAACAAAGCACATAAGATATCTGTACACACTGTGTGATCCAGTACACACACAATTTAACTTTTAATTCATTTTTTTTTAAATTTAGAAACTGGATGTGGTGATGCATGCCTTTAATTCCAGCCCTGGGGATACAGAGGAATGCCGAAATTTCAAGGCCAGTCTGAAACTACAGAGTGAATTCCAGGTCAGCTTAGGCTAGAATGAAACCCTACCTCAAATATATATATACAGAACTATGTCTCAAATGCACTACCCACATTTCAAAGACAGAATAGCTACATGTTGCTAGCAGCTAACACATGAGGCAGCTCAGATCCCAGATGCCCATGACCTCAGAGGCCACCCTGACAGCACTGTTGTAAGAGCAAGGTCCTTCCTTGTGTCTGCAGCTTTACTTTGAGAAAGCTAAACTCCCCATCTAACCCTCTCCTTCACCCTTCCAGGGCTGATGGGCTGAAACCAGAGAGGTCACTTCCTTGCAAGAGCACAAGGGAAAACCCCCTGACAGAGGAGGAAGGCTGTAGTTGTACCTGAGAACCAGGCTGAAAAGCCACAGTAAGTACTCCCAGGAGAGACACCTAGAAAGCAAGGGAGGAGGAGGCTGCTCACTTATTACAGGGTGGCTTTCTGATGACACTGCATCTCTGGAAAAAGGGCAAGTTGAGGTCAAGAACTCTATCCAGAAAAGAACATAAATTGCTCAGATTAAAATCAAGACCGCACACCAGGCAGGATAGTTAACACCTGTAATCACAGCACTTGGGAGGTAGACACACAGGAGGGTCAGGAATAGGTCATTCTCAGCACTAGTGAGTTCAAGGCCAGTTTGGGATATGTGAGTCTCTAACTCAACAGCAACAATACAATACAAGATAGCATCTAAAAGCCAGCTTGTGTATCAAGGAAAACAAAATCAGACTTAAGATTCTTTTAAAATTTAAATAAGGATCCAAAGAGTAGAAAGAAGAAATATGGAGAATAAACCCTATGAGCAATATGTAGATATAGATGATATAGATATAGAGATAGAGATACAGATATAGATATATAGATAGATATAGATATAGATTAGAGATAGAGATATAGAGATAGATATCAATGTAGATATGTGTGTATGTATGCACATATGTACATATACATATATATAATCACAATTCCATAAGGACCAAAAAAGGCAGAATATAAAAAGTCTAAACTATATCTAAATCAATATATGTAATTTGTAATAAAAACCACTAAAAGAAAATCAATACAATGCAAAAATGGGTTTCAAAACCACAGATGAACAATTAAACAAATCATTCAATTTATTTAATGATGAACTGATACACTAACATATGAAAGTAAATTTTAAAATGACAGTCAAATTTCAAAATTGCAAACTATCAAAAGACAATGCTAGAGACTACAGGGTAAAGTAAAGTGCTTGTCACACAAACATAAGGACCTGAGTTCTGATCCCCAGCACCCACATAGAGTGCTGGCAGTGGCTATCCTGCACTTGTAGTCCCAGTGCTGGGGAGGCAGAGATGGGGGATCCTGGGAACTAGCTAGTCAGGCCCAATCAGTGAGCTGCGAGTTCAGGGAGAGACAGGATCTCAAAGAATTAAGGTAGGAAGAGATTGAGGGAGACCTCTAACCTACACACACAACACATATGCTCATACACCCACATACAAACATGTACCCCCATGCACACACACATACATGTATGTATACCAGCACATGCAGAGACGTGCACATGAAAGGCCGAGTGTGAAAGAAATGTTCGTGCTTGCACTCTGACAATGTCCTGTTAACCCTTAGGGAGACATGTGGACACACATGCCTAGAGAAGGCACTGCCAGAACCCAGCCTGCCGCAAGGTCACTATACCCTCACACACGCCCAGCTTTCTTCAAGGACATCTGCCCAACTGCCCGTCCAACCCTGGGCTGACGCCACTTTTATTATTGATCCTTGTAGCCAAGAATAATTGTTTCACAACAACTTAGGTAATCTGCCTTTTTTGCCTTTAAAAACTTCCCCTTGACCGGAACTCCTTGAATACACAGTGTACTATATGGTGCATTCCCGCTGCAGTGTCCATTCCCAAATAAATTCATTATCATTGGAGAATCTTGCTTCATTTGTCTTATAGGTTGACGATGCATTGGTGAAATCAATGGATACAAATCAGACATGGTTTTCTACCAACAACAATTACAGACTTAAAAAGAATATTAGCACCCAGTGCTGGCAAAAAAAAAAAATGACAAACAAGTGAGGCATAAATAAATAATCCTTGGAGAGGAAAAAACTGGAAAGCTATTTAACAAAATCCCCTTTTAATAAGAAAATTAAATACAACCCTCTCCAACAGATTGCAATGTCAATCTAGTGGCTTTTTACAACATTTTTTCTTGAAGTCAAACTATCTTGAACATAAAATTTTAAATCCAAGAGGACAAACAGTTCTTTAAGAGAGAAAATAACAGAAACAGCTTCCTCCCAATGCAACTAAGATCACGCAAATCAGAGTGGTGTTGTTATTTAAAAAATAATCACCAATCCTTTAGTCTCTAAAGCCCTTAATATACAGACAATTAATATAACCCAAGCCAAATACAAATAAAGCAAGCCATTTCTGAAGGGACTGTATCAAAACAGCAGGAGAGCTAGAAGTAGTTTAAATGGATGCCACCCCCATAAAGCACAACGACCAATGATTAGAAATTCAATGGCACCTGATCTCATAGCATCAAGTCCCTGGCTCCCAAAATCACCTGCTAAAACTAATGTCAGCAAATATTTTGGCAAGTTTCCATTCTCCATTTCCCATAATCCACAAAGAACAAATAGACTCCAAGCAAGATGACATGTCCCAATAAATGTATTTCCAAGGTGAATTCCATTTCAGCCACCTTAGCTGAGGAAAGCAGATACCATCAGCTCCTTACTGGGATCTCACAGGGCTCATCTCTACAAGTTCAAGATTTTTGATTGCAAACACCCTACAATTCTAAGTCTGGGGACTTTTTCCTTCCTTTCCAAAGCAATGATTTTCGCCCTAATGTCAGCAAGCTGGTGGTGCCAATTAATGTCACCACAGTCCTCAAGCAAAGATGGCTAGGGAAATTGGAAATCAGTGCCTAGCCTCCTCATGCTGGAATCGCTCTAAGATGTGTCTAGGCCCTATCTGGACTGAGCTCTAATTACCAGATTAACTAACCAAACAGGGAACTTTGGGGGTGTCAGGGTCATTCTGTGGAGTGAACCTAGGTTCTTACACATGCTAGGCACTAAGCTATATCCCCAGCCCAAAACAGAACACTTTTATCAGCTTCCTTCTCTCCCTGGCTCCCTTTCTACTCTCCTGGTTTTGAGATCACCTTTCCAAACAACAAGGGGATAAAAAGCAGCTCACCTGGTAGGCTGCACAAAGCAGATGGCACTGCCCATGCCTACAATTCCAGAACTTGGGAGGTGGAGACAGAAGGATCAGAAGCTAGAGGCCAGCCTGGACTATACAAGCTTAAAGCTAGCCTGGGCCAAATGAGACCCTGTCTCAAATTTTTTAAATATTCTATTATATATTTATTTGAAAGTGAGAGAGAAAGAGAGAGAGAGAGAGAGAGAGGCAGACACAGAGAGAAAATGGGCACATGGGACCTCCAGCCACTGCAAATGAACTCCAGACACATGCACCACCTTATGCATCTGGCTTTACATGGGTTCTGGGGAATCAAACTCTGGTCCTTCTGCTTTGGAGGCAGACGCCTTAACCAGTAAACCATCTAATTTTTTTTTTAATGCTTTTGGTAACAGAATTCTATTTCTGGCTCAGGTGGGAGATCAGCTGAGAAAGTTATAAGCTAGCATTTATTACACAACTATTATGTGCTGAACCCTGTGCTAAGCCCTTCATCTGCTTTAACTCATTTAATCCTCAGAGAGAATCCAGATGTCATAGCTATTATTAGGCAAAGGGGAAACTGAGGCATGCAGAAGGGAAGAGACTTGTCTGCCAATGCAAGTTGCTACAATTGGGTGAGCTGGAACTCCAACCAGTTCTCTCTGACTCTGAATATCAACTCTTAAACAGTATGTTAATCACCTATCTGTCATATGGCTCTATACTAAAACCACCATTAACTAAAACATTATTAGATGGAAAGTTCTTTGCATATGTGATGTCTCATCCTTACCACAACCCTGAAAGTCAGAACTAAGTCAAACACAGCAGGAGCTTCATGAATATATCAACCCTCTCAGATGGTATCTCCATTTTCAGACTAAAAGACTTTCTCCAAAGCCCCCAATGCCAAGAGCCAAACAGGGTCAGCTTCTTCCGGCTGTGTGAGGCTCTGGGGTCCATCTGCAGAGACACAGGCTCCTCTGCAATCCCTGCTGATCCCTCACCACTGGGCTGGTCTGCAACATCTACCTGCTCAGAAAAAAGGCAACAGTTGTACTCCACGAGTCCAGCTGCTTGGAAAAACTGGGAGTTCCCCGGGCTTGTCTTCTTGAAGTGACTGGACCTTCTCCTGAACAGGTGGTGTAGTGAACTGGCAGGACTCACCTTCTGTTCACCTCCTGATAGCTCAGAGGCCCTCACCACCTCCCATACCCACCTACTTCACTGTCCAAAATGTCCCCATGGAGTCTTAAGTGGGCAAGTCAGTAGTAGCCTTATTATACCTTATTCTACCTCAGTCCATGAGATTTTTTTTATGCTGGAAAGGAAATTAAATACCACTAATAATATTTGGTCCTTTAAAATTTATGCTGGTCTCCCAGTGTTCCACTCCAAAGAATTTCTCAGGGTAATCTGGCTGAATTCCATTCCCAAAGATCCTACCCACAGAGTCTCCCAAGGAGAGTAATTAACCATGTTTCTTTGCTTATGTATGTCTCACAACTCACAAGGATACCATCTGGTCCACATAATTTCACATGAAATTTCTAAAAAGCCTATAGAACATACATGATCCACACCTGCCCCAACAGAAGCCAGAACATTTCACAGTTATTTTACAAATTGATTCCAGTTAACTGAAGCTAACACTGACCATGGTCTTCTCAAGGATATATGACAGTCAGTTCCCTCAGAACATGATACACAAATTAAAATATGCATACTTAATCAGAGTCATGCTGCAGAGGAAAGATAACACTCCTGGGAAAATAAGAAAAGAACTGGCAGGAATGGCAAATTAGAACTCTTTCAAACTGAAGCAAAGAAAAGGACAAAATGAAGTCAGAATAATTTTTAAAAGAAGGGAAAGATAATGGAAGAGGAGTGACCAAACAGGAGAACAGGCTCTGTTTCCATGGTGAGGAGTGCAATGAGGCACCCAACAAAATGCCAAACAGCCTGTAAGCAATACATGTTTCCCAAGCTCTTCGTGCTGTGGTCACCCTCCGGTACAGTAATATTTGGATGGAAGAGTTCAGGGTGTGATGTCTGGTTCAGAACCAGCAGAAGTGACTTTGGGTGTTTAAGTTACCTGAACTATAGAGTAAGAATGTTTTCCAGACCCAAGCCCTTCCCAGATCTCCAGGAGAAATCAGGGTAAGTAGGTAAAGCAGATCTTTCAAAACATACAACTAGCCATGACTGATGGCTCACATCTGTCATCCCAGCACTTGGGAGACTAAAGCAAGAGGATTACCAGGAATTCATGGCCAGTTTAGGCTACACAGAAAGTTCCAGGTCAGCCTGGGTTACAGAGTGAGACTATGTCTCAAAAACAAACAAACAAATAAAAGGACACAAGTTAACAGTATGCCAAACAAAATGTTTTTAGTTTTCTGTCCAGAGCTCTAGAAATGTGCATATACAACCATCTTCTGCTTCCCAAATGCAGAGCAGGGCTGAGAAAGCTTTTCTGTAAAGGGCCTGGCAGGCTTTCCCTCAGGGAAACAAAAGCTTGTCCCAAGTACTCAAGTACCCATGTAGTGCAAAAGCAGCCATAGACAGTGCTTAAGCAAGTGAATATAGTTGTGTTCCAATAAAACTTTATTGATGGACACTGAAATTTGAATTGCATTTAATTATCATGGTTCAAAAAATGTTCTTATTTCATATTTTTCAGCCATTAGAATAATAAAAAAAAGCCTTCCTGAGCTCCATGGCTTACAAGAAACAAGCAATGTGCTACATTTGGAAGTCTGACAGATCCTACTTTAATAACTTTTAAGGATTTAAACAGAATAAAGAACAGGCGACACCTGGCTCGTATGAATAACAAAAGCACCTTACAGGCACACAAGGATGCAGCAGAAACCAGAGGACAGCCACAGTTATCTCAGGCCATCGTGTTCTGCAAGGTTCTGGCTTTGGAGACACACAGGCCTGTTCTTAAGTCTTGGAGTGGCCACTTTCCAGCCTTGAACGAAAACTATTTAACCCGACCAAGCCTCCATTCCCTCCTCTGCTGGAGAAGCGTAACCACAGGGTCTTTCTGATAGTTATTATTAGGATTCCATGAGACCCAACAGCCTCAAAAACACTTTGCACAGCACCTCTGCAAAATAAAGGAAATAAATAAAATGATCAACACTTACACAATTGCAAAAGAGTTTTCCTGGATATGAAGATCAGTTTCTTCAGAATCCTTGTCTCCTAACGGTTTATTCATAAAAGCCAAATGTCATAAGAAAACAGGTTCTAGAGTTACACAGAAAACTAATACAATAAAGAAAATTTTAATTCTGGTTCAACATCCCAGTGATTCAGCTATCAAGAGTCTAGAAACCTAATTGCTGTAAGAGTGGTGAGCTCAAAGTCATGAGATAAAAATGCAAGGATACACAGTCATTCATTTGCACAGCAAGTGTTTCTGAAGCCCTGTGTGAGCAGCAGTTTGTGATGTCAAGTAGCAAAGCCAAAGAAGTAACTAGAATAACTTCAATACAACAACCGCTATCACTATCCATCTGTGGATCAGGCTCAAATGACAGAGTGAGCCATAGTTTGGGGGAGGAAAAGAGAAAGAGTAGACTGGGCAAGCAGTCCTGGAGGAAAATGGGAAAGAGGCTTCCAGGCAGAAGAGGCAAAGGGGGAAAAGAGCACAGAAGCTGCTGTGGAGAGGGGAGAGGAGGGGAGGGTGTCAGCAAAGAGAGAGCATTGCTGGAAGCTCCCCTGTAGAAATGGCCCATACATCTAATTTAAGAGTCTACCCATGCTTGGGGAACCCCACGGCAAGCCCTGGGAGGGAATGACAGATCAAATTTATGTTGGTGGCAACATAAATTGCTGTTAGACAAGAGCCACAGACTGTGACACAGTGGCACTTAGTGGAGGATGGACAGAGTTGAGGGATTGGAGGAATATCTAGGAGGTGTCATCCACACAGGAGGAAGAGTGGATGGTGAAGAATGAGTAAGGAGTCACTGGAACAAAAGCTACAAAAAGAGCCAAGGAAGGAAGAGGTATGGTAGATTCTAGAAGAGATGGATGGTGTGGCATGTTGGTCTTTAATAACTACTGGGGGATTGCTGTCTCAAAGCCAAGAACAGTCCAGGAATGGGGGGGAGAGAGGGGGAAGCAAGGAAAACACATGCATACATTGCGCATGCTCCCCTGGGGTGCAGGTAAGCAGGGGAGGAGGCCTACATGCACTGGAAAATCAGACACTCACTGAGTATTTCTACATGCTCTTCGGAGTGCCTCAAAACTTAGTAGGTACAATTCAATGAGCATAAATACACAAGTTCAAGAATCATTTTCAATTTCAATGATCTGGTTCTTTTTTCAAGCAATTAAGATGGCAAACAAAATATTGCAAAGCTTTCCTCTCTGTCCTGCACAGGATAAGCTTATAAGCTTGGGCATTTATCAGTCATCCTTAAGAATCACTTTCATGATATAGGAAAGAACAACAAAGGTAGAGCCCTTTGCTGGAAGATGAAAAGGAGAAAGATTTGTGAACTTGGGAGAACCCCTTCCCTACTGTGGTCCCCTCATTCAGTGGATACATATGAGGTACATATGAGGGTGAGACCTCAAGCCAACACC
Organism: Zapus hudsonius; assembly: GCA_004024765.1. Taxonomy (NCBI): domain Eukaryota; kingdom Metazoa; phylum Chordata; class Mammalia; order Rodentia; family Dipodidae; genus Zapus; species Zapus hudsonius. Next base: position 21,922 of record PVHP010018743.1, read on the forward strand.
AGAACACAGGGAGGAAGTAGATCAGTCCTAGAACTTCTCAAAGGAGAGAGAGAGAGAGAGAGAGAGAGAGAGAGAGAGAGAGAGAGAGAGTGTGTGTGTGTGTGTGTGTGTGTGTGTGTGTGTGTGTGTGTGTGTGTGGTGCTGATGGGGGCACATCATGTGCTCACCTGCAGCACCTTCTGGACTCATCTGTAGTATCCATCAGAAAGTCAGTGTCCTGTTTCCATTGTTCTTCTGCCTGTTCTTACTTGGGTCAGAGTCTCTTACTGATTTGGGAGCTTGCAGTTTTTTTCATGAGCCCCAGGGATTATCTGATCTCTACTCCCCTGTGGGTTGCAACCATGTGGCCATGGCCAGCTGTTTCTGAAGGTCTTGGAGACTGAACTCCAGTGATCTCTCAGGCCTCATGCTTGCAGGACGTGATCTTAATAGCTGAGCCACCTCTCCAGTCCAAGGCTAATGAAGTTTCTCTTTTTATGATTTATTGAAAAGATAAAAATAATAAGCACCTCAGTAGACTGCTGTGAAGATTGAGTTTTTAAGTACATACTACAGGGAGGGCCAGCAAAAAGTGCTCAACAAATGGAAACCCTTGTGAACAATCTCTGATATTAGTCCCTTTATCTCCCTACCTGGGGATAAGGAAATCAAACCTGAAGGAACATTCAGTTACTCTCCCAAGGGCACACTTCTGGGCAAAGGTGAGACGTGGTGTTTCCTACTCCTATGATCTTCCAGATTCCATGCTCCTCCCATCACAATGAGCTTTCAAACTCCCTGGTCCACATTTCTTCTGACTTGGTCCTCACAACCAACTGCTGAGGTTATTAGTGTCCCCTTTCCAGATGAGCAAATCAGCTCACAGAGATGTATAAACAGCATTCAAACAGTCAGTAGCCCCTGTGGTCCAAAGGTTGTTTGTTTGTTTGTTCGTTTGTTTGTTGTAACCAACATCAATACAGGTTCAGTTTCTGCAGGCTTCACAAACCTAACATCATGGGATAAAAGGCACATTTAATATATTTCATTTAACAATGCCTAGTTGGGAATAAAAACATAAACAGGACCTCCGCCCACTTCAGAAAAGCAAAAGAAATAAGTGAATTCTTGGGTTTTAATGACATGGATTCTTGGTATTCATGACTAAATTATGAAATTTTATTTTCACTGTATGAAATTCTACAACACATACTAACCTCACTCCTGGACCAAGATGTTCCTCCACTAATGAGCAATCAGCCTTCAAATAGACATGACTGAATTCTAGATAATAACTGTCTTTTCGTGGGAAAAAAAAAAAAGCATTTGATTCAAGGTACCAATTTGAATAGCCATGATCCAGAAGGTATAAATGTTAACTTTTTTAAAACAAATTTTGTAAATTATGAGAAATTTATTAAACTTTTTAGATATGTCACTTTTACTTATGAGATAAAGGCTCAATAGGGTCACCCAGGAAGGGGTTAAATCTTCCTCACCATTCTTGAATACTGGTCTCAAAATATTCCTAAATAGGTCACTTTGAGCCTCTCTCACCAGCTTTTGCACAGTGGTGTGAGGCTGCCCACTCGTGTCAATGCCTGCCTTCTGTTCCTCTGCCCACTCAACACTGACAAATTTCCATCATGACTTGACAGCTCCCTGCCCTCATCCCTGGTCATGCCACCGTCCCCACAGTATGCCAGCCAAGGTCCTTCACGTGGGCTAATGCTTAGGACAGTTCTATCCAATCTGCCTTTCACAAGGGTTCCAGGAAGACAGCTTGTCTCTACAGAGACCAGATTTAGCTCCAGAGCAAGTACTGGCAGCATTACGGGCAAGCAGGTATTATCTCAGCCTGAGAAAAGGGTGACCTGTGGGTGAACCAGTCGGCCCACACTTGTCTGTGACTCTGAAGGAATGGTGCCGATCATTGGCAGTGGGCCACATTAATGTATCATACATCTCTCCAACCTTCGCAGCTTCTTAGAAATTTAATTACTAGTATTTCAAGGCTACAAAAGTTCATGTAAAACCTAAATTTTTGAACACTTCTCTCCCAAAACCAAGAGGATCTAGGCAAACAATCGGGAGTATCAAAAGCAGGGGGTTGAGGTCCCAAGTCACCCTCACCCTCACCCATCCTCCAACCAGGGAGAGGCCATGAGAGGCGGCTGGTGGAGAGTCAGGGCACCTATTCCCTAGCAGTAACGCGGCTGCCCCCATTCCTTGGTGTGAAAAAGGAATAGTGGGGAGCAATAACGAGGCATGTTTACCCCTCCCAGCTAGAGGTATCAGAGGGGGCTCCATGGACAATCAGAACTCTCATGCCTCTCAACAACAAAGAGGAACCCCCACTTTTAAAGCCAACTGAGTAGAAGAAGGAAATTTGGGCCCCTCTCCTACCTGAAAGTAACAAAGAGAGTATCATCCCCTTCTTGATCAGATAGTATCAAATAAAAGCAGTATGAGATCCAGAGTCTCATAAAAGCCAAAATGCCCAGATTACAACTAAAAAAAAAAAAATCACTCATGCCAAGCAAGAACCAGGAAGATTTCAAGTTGAATGAGAAAAGACATTCCAGAATTATGGAACCATAAGAGCATTAAAAATTATGACAATGAGGGGACTATGGCAATGACTTGATGGATAAAGTGCTTGCTTGGCAAGCATGAGGACCTGAGTTTGATCCCCAGTAGCCACATAATTATTCGAAACATAGCAATGCAGGCCTATAATCCTAGCTCTGGGGAAGCAGAAACAGGAGGATGCCTACAGCTCCCTGGCTAGTCATTCTATCCCAATTGGTGAGCTTCCGACCAAGGTGGACGACATTCCTGAGGATGACACCCAAGGCTGTCCTTCAGCCTCCACACACATGGCTACACATATACACATACACACATAAGCAAAACAAGCGAATAAATAAATAGATAAATACATGCAATGATTTTATATGGACCAACAATCAACTGTCAACAAGCTTGAAACAAATGAAAACAGGAAGTCTCAGCAAGGAGAAGAAGACAATTCAAATGAAAAGCTTGGAATTGAATTTTTCAAATATCAGAATTTAAAATTCAGCATGCAAACAAAGAATCATAAACTGGAGGTAGAGTGATATAAATCTGAACAACAGATTGAAAATAAACCAGGGTGGGGGAGACAGTCTCAGGGACATGGGACACTATAACAAAACATTAAATATACAGGTCATCAGAGCCCCAAAAGAGCAGAAAGATGACAGGCCTCTAAAGACCTTGAAGAATTGAATTGAAAATTCCAAATTTGGCCAAAGACATTGACCTACTGATTCAAAAAGCTAAGTGAACAGGATAAAGGAAAAGAAATCACATCAAGACACATCAATGGTCAAACTTCTGAAAACTAAAGACAGACAGACAGACAGACACACACACACACACACACACACACACACACACACACACACACACACACACCTTGAAAGCAGAGTCAGAAATGAATCCTAACCTCTCAAAGTATACCAGAGTTCTCATCTAAAATCAATGGGGGTAAAATAACCACTTTCTACAAATAACCAATAAATAGATGCAAAGTGTTCACCATCCTTAGCCATCCAGGAAATGCAAGCCAAGGCTACAGTGAGATTCCAGCTGCCCCACTCTGAATGGCCATCATCAAGAAAACAAATGACAAGAAATCCTGAAAAGAATGAATGGGAGGAACCCTTATGCATGGCTGGTAGAAATGTAAATTAGCCCAGACACTAAGGAAATGAGAATGGGGGGTTCCAAGAAAACTAAAATCCATTGACTCCTCCCATATGGATCCAGCTAGAGCACCCTCTTTACCCGAAGCAGCCATGCCACAGAGATACCTGCACACCTGTGTTTACTGCAGCAATATTCACACCAGCCAAGACATGAAACCAGCCCTCTGGCTCTTGGTCAGTACCATGTGATCAGCAGCTACATGCAACTAGACGCTGCCATAGACTGGCCTTAAGGCGCATCTTTTACTTATATTTTAACATGTATTAACAGTACAAATCAATGGGTTTTAGGTGATTTTTCAATATATTCATAGAGCACCCACTAGTAAAATCCAGGCTCACTTTACCCTCTCATTTCCCAATCTCTTGAAATCACTATTCTGCATTTTAAGTCGACTTCCTCTTTAGCTAGCACACTGAAAAAAAAACACATAGTAGCAGTTGTCTTTCTGTAACTGACTTATTTGATGTAACACAATGTATTATACATCTATCCATTTTTTTTGCTACAAAGGCTGAATAAAATTCCACCATGTGGCACATTTTCTTTATCTAGTCATCCATTAATGACACTAGTTTGATTCGGCATCTTAACTATTATTACTAAAGCCACAATAAACATGAGTTGTAGGTACCTCTTAGGTACAATGCACAATGTACAATATACAATATATATATATATATATATATATATATATATTCAGAGGGAATCCCTCTGAATATATATACTCAGGAGGGGAATGGCTGGATCATACATTTCTATTTTAAAACTGCTGAGGAAGCTCTATACTGTCCTCTTTAATAGTATGGTGCTAATTTATATCTCCACAAGCATTGTACGAGTTCCTTTTCTTCTCCTCCTGTTAGGTTTGTTGTTTTATTTTGCTTGAGATACGTTTTTAAAAACTGGCCACTGTATGGAACAGACTGTAGATGGGAAGTTCAAAGGTCTGCCAGCGAGTCAGGAAGGAGATATAGCAATGGGGACAAGAAAGCTGGCCAGACCAGAGTGGTGGCAGCAGAGGTAGACAACACTGAATGGAGAAGGATACATTTTCATTTACATTTCAAAGGTCTCTGAGGAGGTGATGATGAGAAAAAGAAATCCAAGATCAATCCTGGGTTTGGTTTGGTTTTACTAAAGCAACTGAGCAGAGGTTTGAGATCAGCAGAAAAAAACTAAGAGTTCTGGTTTGGATTTATCTCTGTATTTAGGGGAAACATCTGAACTAGAAATTTATATATATATAAATATAAATATATATAAGATATATTTATATATATATGTATAATTATGTATATGTATATTTATATATAAACATATATAAATAAATTTTAAATCTGTGTGGTTGGGCAAGCCTCCTTGAGAGAATGCAAGTCTAGAAAAGAGGAGTTGCCTGAGCCAGAGTCCTGAGGTCATCTAGGATTTAGCGGCCAGGAAGACCAGAAGGAGCCATTAAAGAGGACTGAGTCCAGAGGTAACCTGAGCAAGTACTACACTCAATCAATGATTCACTGGGCAAATGCTGCTAAGACCTAAGCAAGTATGGTCTCAAAGCACCAAAGGTCAACTGCAAGGGGATGAAAAGAGAGAAGGTGACAGGAAAACAGAAAAAGGGCAAACATTTCTAAATTACGCTTTGCGGAGCAAGAAAGAGGGAACATAGAAGTTCCGGCAAAGGAGCGCTTTCTCCTTTCTTTTTGCAAGATAAGAGCCAGAGACATGAGCCCAGGGGGAAAGCTTCTGAGAAAATGAGAGGAGACAGGCCTGGAGGCACAGTGGAGTGACCAGCTATGTGTGTTTTGTCTGTTGCTACACCAAGAGAAGCAGAGAAGCATCTACGCATGAGCTAATGGGACCCTTTGGATTTCTGAAGTGTGACCCACAAGGAGGAAATGGCAGACATGATAGCAGGTTCTCACTCAGATACCAGGTTCACCAGGGAGCACCCAAGTCACACAGCCAGAACAGCAGCTGCTCTGCCACTGACAGGAGGTCAGAGAGGGCAAAGCACTGTGGGTATGGGTGCTTGAGAAAGGCCTATCCATTATCCAGGCAAGGTAGTCACACCTGTAATCTCAGCATACAGAAGTGCAGGCAGGAGAACCAGAAGTTCAAGGTCATCCCCAGCTAATAGTGACTTCAAGGCCAGCCTGGGCTACATGAGACCATCTCACAAAATAACAACAGTAATAATACTAGGGGCTGGGAGTGCAATTGGTGGAGTACTTGCCTAGAATGCATGACATCCTGATCCCCAGTGCCACATAAACTGGTCAGAGTGACACAAGCAGTTAATCCCAGTACTTGGGAGGTGGAAACAGGAAGATCAGAAGAAATTCAAGGTCATCTCCAGCAATACAGTGAGTTCAAGACCAGCCTGGGCTACTTGAAATCGTCGTCATAAGGAAAGGAAGAAAGGAGTCTAGTGAAGAAAGGAAGGCATCATTGCTAAGGGAAAGACACCATTATCCAATGGATTAGAAAGTGAGACTGAACAACATGGGGGTCTAGAAGGTCAGTGAAGGAGCAATGCATTCCTGGTCTCCTGCATGGTACTTCCACAAAGCCTTTCCTGCCCAGCCCGACACTTCCCAGGCTTCCACTGAAAGTTAGAATACAGTATGCACACTTGGCTAATCTATTATCTCCACAATATGTTCACCTGTTATTTAGCCAAATAAAGCAGTGTGTCACTTCTGTTTACTGACAGTATTATTTTCTGGGTAAAGCATGCCATTAATAACTTCCCAAAACACATATGTGACACCCACACACACTTAGCTTTGGAAATATAGCTTACATTCAATTTGTTAGTAAAGCTGAAAAGCTAATCTTCAATAATGGGGAGAAAAATCTCTGCTTTCAAATGTGTTTTTAAATCAAATTCCAAGTTATACCATGCATTCTATTTATTTTATAGAACAAAAAGATACCAATGGTAAGAGATGTTTGAATTATATCCACCATATATTTAAAAAATCCAATTATTACTATTGATCTATTTTAAACATCTACTCTTGCACCCAGACCTTAAAAAGTAAAACTGTCAAGCAATCTATTTGAAAGAAAGCAAGAATGCTTTAGTTTTAATCTATTTCCTGATGCACTAAGAGAAAAAAAAATCATAGATTTTACAACGTGCATTTTACCTTTCTAATGAGAAAGTGAAACAAGAGACAGTTATTGTCTCTCTGGCGACTCTCATAATTTACCAAGAACATCTTTCTCTGGAGAATCTGTCCATAAATGGCCAGAGTACAATGTCTGCAAGGGAGTATGTCAGGGCCCCTGATGGCCACTTATCCTTTTTCTAGTTAATGCACTGAAAGAGAAACGAGAGAATGTCACCAAAAGCTGTGTTAAGGGCTTTCCATTCCCTCTTGTGCAGCCAGGACCTAGGACAGAGGTTGGAGAGCATGGCCACAAAAAGGGAAAAAGAAGTAAACTTAACATGGAGCCCACAAGGAAGTCACACTGGGTAGTCAGACAGTGGGGAGAGAAAGGATACTGGTCCCTAGACTTTTACAAGAATGTGGCACAAGGACCTAAAAAGCCAGAAGGTCCTGAAATGGCAAGAACATAGCTATTAGGACAGCATCCAAGCCAGAGGATCCACCAGTGGTTCTGGGCCTCCTTTACCACAGTAACTGCTGTCAAGAAAAATTACTAAGAAGTAAGCAGAGTCAATACAAATCAGTGAGTGATAACACTAATGTGATTACTACAACTGTATCTTTACTGCTCAGGCACCATGTAACAAGAAGCCACAATGGTATCTCTAAGCTATTTATATTTATTTCTAATGGATCAGCCTTCATCCCAGTTTTATTTTTAAATTCTAAAAAGATAAAAGAGGGGGCTGGAGAGATTGCTCAGTGGTTAAAGGTGATACTTGCAAAGCCTGACGGCCTGGGACCACATAAGGCCAGGTGCACACAAAGTGGTGTATGCATCTGGAGTTCATTTGCAGTGGCAAGAAGTCCCAACGTACCTATTCTCTCCCTCCCTCAGCCCTATCTTACCAATAAGTAAATAATGATTTTAAAAGAAAACTTTAAAAAGGATTAAAAAGTGTTTAATGACAAACTCAAGAAACCTGAGTTCTGGTACCAAATGCTGAAGCAAAGCACTGACTTAATTTTGTCAGGCACAACTCAGACACTTTTCATTTTAATTTATTGCATCCTCTCTCCTGTTGATATCCATGTGCTGTCAAAATGATGCACCATCTCTTGGGCCCACAGTTTATTCGCTGTAAAGTAAGGGATCTTTTTCTCAATAGCAGATAGGGTATTAGGAAAGAAGAAGCGGTTAACTGGGATGTTATGAGTCATTTTACCCGCCTATGGTTCAGGAAAATGATCAGCTTGCATTTGTTCCTGACTCCTTTATCTGGAAGAGATTTGTAGCATGGGGTTAGGGAGATGGCTTAGAAGTAAAAGGTGCTTACCTGCAAAACCTGTTACCCAGGTGTATGATAACTCAGCACTCACATAAAACCAAACGCATGTGTCTGGCATTCATTTGAAGCAGCAAAAGACCTTGTTACAGACACACCACACACACACACACACACACACACACACACACACACACACGCGCGCGCGCACACACGCATACAAATAAATATATCTGCATTGTCTTTGAAATATTCAGAGTAAATTACTCATTCAATAAAGTGTACAACTCAATGTTTTTTTAGCATATTCAAAAAGTTCTAAAAACATTAAACCATCAAGGTTAGAACAGGGACTTGGCTTTTAAGTCCTCTCCATCATCACACAGAGGGGAAAAAAAAAAAAAAAACCTAAGGTCCAGATGGGTCAAGTCACATTTCAAGTCACATTTCCAAAGTCACAAAGCTGATCGGTGGCAAAAATCCATGAGAATTATTAGCCATTAATATCATCTTTGACTCCCTTCCCCTGCCTCTGGGAAAGTTCTGAATGAATTAAAACCCACAGTTAAAATGTTTTTTGAGAACATCTGGTACTTTTTATTACAATGTTCCTGCTTACTAAATTAAGTAATTTAGTAAGCCTAATTTTTCCACCAAGTCTGCTTCATTGCAAGATTCCTTAGAAAGACTTCTAGAACTGGAGCTAGAGTTGTAGAGTGCTTTCCTAGCATGCAGGAAGATATGGTAATCCAGCACTTGGAAGGTAGAAACAGGAGGATCAAAAGTTCAGGGTTATTCCCAGCCATATAGTAAATTTGAGTCCATCTTAGGCTACATGAGACCCTGTCTTTAAAAAATAATGAAAAAGAAAACAACAGATTTCTAGAATAACTAAAAATGTATCTGTTGGACACTTTGACCACAGAATGTTGTTAATAAGCCCTGAGGGATTCTATGATGCCCCTCCCTTCAAAGGAAGTGATTAATGAGGGAGAGGGAGAGGGAGAGGAAAGGAAAGGAACGGAAAGGGGGAGAAGAGAAGGCAAAAGGAAAGAGGAACTAAGAAAAGAAAGGATAAATTAGTCCTCAAGAAGGATAAGCACCTGCCCAAGGCCAATGCCACTGTGATGCTTAACTTGTTGTCAACTTGACCTGTTAGCAATCCACAGTAATCTTGAGGGTTGTGTAGCAGATTTCCTCTGAATTGAAGAGAGAAAGGAGACTTACAGGATTCAGGAAATCATGTTAGCTAGAAACAAACATCCCTTCCTGGGAAGGCAGTACAGGAAGGAAATTCCAGGGACTCAGGAAGTCAATAGGATTGCAAAGATCATCCCCCAAGGCTATATAAAAGGGAAGATTTTGAAATCTCTTTCCTCCTCCTGCCTGTTTTGCTGGTGTGTGTGGTGTTAGTGATGGTCCCTCCCTCCCTCCCTCCCCCCCCCTCTTTCTCTTTGGACTTTTGAAAGGGGACCAACCTCTTTCAACATTATGGAACTTCCCCTGGATCTGTGTCTGGTTTGGAGGTTCATCCCAGCAGCTTGTGGCTATGACAGCCACCTTATGCCTTATGACCCATGGTCTTCTCAAAGTTCTCATGCATTTTTAATTGACTAATTATAAGTAGTTAAACCAAGTCACTTATCACCAGTATATTTCTCAAATGCCAGTAACTTCTAAGGATTCCAACTATTCATTTTGGTTCCTGGTCAGCAACCCACTGAATCACCCAAGGACTTGTGTCTTGATTATTGCTTAGATTTGCTCCTTTGAAGTTCATACCCAATAAAAGAAAAAAGAAAAATAGAGAGTCACAGATTCGTTGCCTGTTGGTGGTAAGGAATCTAGTACCACAGGCGCTGGCTGCCCTGATCACTGGCTACCCAAGCCAACTGATCCACTGTTTGCACAGAAGCACTTGCTTTTAAATGCCCACCTTTTATCCTATATTCCTATGGTTCTTTCCTTCCTGTGTTACGCCACCTCAAAACTTCATGTATTCAACAAATACTTGTTGACTGGTCATCACTCATCGTGTACATGTGGTCACTCCCTGAAGATTGTATTTAGACTACTGTGCCTGTTTTCCCTTCCCTCAGCACTTACATTTTTAAATTCTCCCAAATCAGTAGTTCCAGATTTGGCTTTAACCCCCTGGACCCATGTAGGATATGAACCTGTCCCGAGGCCAATGATAACTCCATGTCCCATGGACAATAGGGAGGAAATAATGACCTTTCAAGGTGCTGGGGGCACAACGATGACTCTACCATTTCTACCTTCACCCAACTGGCCCCTCCTCCAGGACTTCTATCACCCTGAATAATAGCATCGCTGTCCACCCAATGTCCTTGGCTGGAAACAGCAATCACCCAGTTTCCTCATGGGCAAACCGTAAGGGGACAGCAAAGCTTTTCAGCCTGGGCTGGAGGCTAGAAGAGTCTTCTAATGCCTGCTGCAATGGTTATGGGAGACGCAGACAGGGGGCCTCCTCACCAAGGTGGATTCTAAATGAAATCTGTCCATCTGGGTTCAAGCAAAACTGAGACAGGGAACGGAATGTGGATGGGGTCACATATATGAATTGGGGTGCTGGTAAACGGTTTTAGAATATGAACCCTGACATTTGCTAGACAGCTGGAAAGCGAATTTGTTTTTCTTCAACACACACACACACACACACACACACACA